>JANBXA010000163.1:0-31687 GCA_030556225.1 Cricetiscus sungorus | reverse complement strand
CAGAATATTCACAGCCCCTCAGAATGCTCACAGCCCTCAGAATATTCACACCCCTCAGAATGCTCACAGCCCCTCAGAATATTCACAGCCCCCTCAGAATGCTCACAGCCCTCAGAATGCTCACAGCCCTCAGAATGCTCACAGCCCCTCAGAATGCTCACAGCCCCTCAGAATATTCACAGCCCCTCAGAATGCTCACAACCCCCTCAGAATGCTCACAGCCCTCAGAATGCTAACGGCCCTCAGAATGCTCACAGCTCTCAGAATGCTCACAGCCTCTCAGAATGCTCACAGCACCTCAGAATGCTCACAGCCCTCAGAATGCTCACTGACCTCAGAATGCTTACAGCCCCTCAGAATGCTCACAGCCCTCAGAATGCTCACAGCCCTCAGAATGCTCACGGCCCTCAGAATGCTCACGGCCCTCAGAATATTCACAGCCCCTCAGAATGCTCACAGCCCCTCAGAATATTCACAGCCCCTCAGAATGCTCACAGCCCTCAGAATGCTCACAGCCTCTCAGAATGCTCACAGCACCTCAGAATGCTCACAGCCCTCAGAATGTTCACAGCCCTCAGAATATTCACAGCCCCTCAGAATATTCACAGCCCCTCAGAATGCTCACGGCCCTCAGAATGCTAACGGCCCTCAGAATGCTCACAGCCCTCAGAATGCTCACAGCACCTCAGAATGCTCACAGCCCTCAGAATGCTCACGGCCCTCAGAATGCTCACTGACCTCAGAATATTCACAGCCCCTCAGAATGCTTACAGCCCCTCAGAATGCTCACAGCCCCTCAGAATTTTCACAGCCCTTCAGAATGCTCACGGCCCTCAGAATGCTCACAGCCTTCAAAATGCTCACAACCCTCAGAATGCTCACAGCACTCAGAATGCTCATAGCCACTCAGATTGCTCACGGCCCCTCAGAATGTTCACAGCCCTCAGAATGCTCACAGCCCTCAGAATGCTCACAGCCCTCAGAATGCTCACAGCCCTCAGAATGCTCACGGCCCCTCAGAATGTTCACAGCCCCTCAGAATGCTCACAGCCCTCAGAATGCTCACAGCCCTCAGAATGCTCACAGGCCCTCAGAATGCTCACAGCCCCTCAGAATATTCACAGCTCCTCAGAATATTCACAGCCCCTCAGAATGCTCACAGCCCCTCAGAATATTCACAGCCCCTCAGAATGCTCACAGCACCTCACCTAAGAATGTTCACGGCCACTCAGAATGCTCACAGCCCTCAGAATGCTTTACAGCCCCTCAGAATGCTCACAACCCCCTCAGAATGCTCACAGCCCTCAGAATACTCACAGCCCTCAGAATGCTCACAGCCCTCAGAATGTTCAAGCCCTCAGAATATTCACAGCCCCTCAGAATATTCACAGCCCCTCAGAATGCTCACAGCCCTCAGAATGCTCACAGCCCTCAGAATGCTCACAGCCCCTCAGAATGCTCACAGCCCCTCAGAATATTCACAGCTCCTCAGAATATTCACAGCCCCTCAGAATGCTCACAGCCCCTCAGAATATTCACAGCCCCTCAGAATGCTCACAGCACCTCACCTCAGAATGCTCACAGCCCCTCAGAATGCTCACAGCCCTCAGAATGCTTTACAGCCCCTCAGAATGCTCACAACCCCCTCAGAATGCTCACAGCCCTCAGAATGCTCACAGCCCTCAGAATGCTCACAGCCCTCAGAATGTTCAAGCCCTCAGAATATTCACAGCCCCTCAGAATATTCACAGCCCCTCAGAATGCTCACAGCCCATCAGAATATTCACAGCCCCTCAGAATGCTCGCAGCCCCTCAGTATGCTCACAGCCCTCAGAATGCTCACAGCCCCTCAGAATGCTCACAGCCCTCAGAATGCTCACGGCCCTCAGAATGCTCACTGACCTCAGAATGCTTACAGCCCCTCAGAATGCTCACAGCCCTCAGAATGCTCACAGCCCTGAAAATGCTCACAGACCCTGAGAATGCTCACAGCGCCTCACCTCAGAATGTTCACGGCCCCTCAGAATGCTCACAGCCCTCAGAATGTTCACGGCCCCTCAGAATGCTCACAGCCCTCAGAATGCTCACAGTCCTCAGAATGCTCACAGCTCTCAGAATGCTCACAGCCCTCAGAATGCTCACATCCCTCAGAATGCTCCCAGCCCCTCAGAATGCTCACAGCCTCTCAGAATGCTCACAGCCCTCAGAATGCTCACAGCCCCTCAGAATGCTCACAGCCTCTTAGAATGCTCACAGCCCCTCAGAACGCTCACAGTCCCTCAGAATGCTCACGGCCCTCAGAATGCTCACAGCCCTCAGAAAGCTCACGGCCCCTCAGAATGCTTACAGCCCCTCAGAATGCTCATAGCCCTCAGAATGCTTACAGCCCCTCAGAATGCTCACAACCCCCTCAGAATGCTCACAGCCCTCAGAATGCTAAGGGCCCTCAGAATGCTCACAGCCCTCAGAATGCTCACGGCCCCTCAGAATGCTCACAGGTCTCAGAATGCTCACAGCCCTCAGATTGTTCAAGCCCTCAGAATATTCACAGCCCCTCAGAATATTCACAGCCCCTCAGAATGCTCACAGCTCCTCAGAATATTCACAGCCCCTCAGAATGCTCACAGCCCCTCAGAATATTCACAGCCCCTCAGAATGCTCACAGCCCCTCAGAATGCTCACAGCCCTCAGAATGCTAACAGCCCCTCAGAATGCTCACAGCCCTCAGAATGCTCACGGCCCTCAGAATGCTCACGGACCTCAGAATGCTTACAGCCCCTCAGAATGCTCACAGCCCTCAGAATGCTCACGGCCCTCAAAATGCTCATAGCCCCTCAGAATGCTCACAGCGCCTCACCTCAGAATGTTCACGGCCCCTCAGAATGCTCACAGCCCCTCACCTCAGAATGTTCACGGCCCCTCAGAATGCTCAAAGCCCTCAGAATGCTCACAGCCTTCAGAATGCTCACGGCCCCTAAGAATGCTCACAGCCCTCAGAATGCTCACAGCTCTCAGAATGCTCACAGCCCTCAGAATGCTCACATCCCTCAGAATGCTCACAGCCCCTCAGAATGCTCACAGCCTCTCAGAATGCTCACAGCCCTCAGAATGCTCACACCCCTCAGAATGCTCACAGCCTCTCAGAATGCTCAGCGCCTCAGAATGCTCACAGTCCCTCAGAATGCTCACGGCCCTCAGAATGCTCACAGTCCTCAGAATGCTCATGGCCCCTCAGAATGCTTACAGCCCCTCAGAATGCTCATAGCCCTCAGAATGCTTACAGCCCCTCAGAATGCTCACAACCCCCTCAGAATATTCACAGCCCTCAGAATGCTAAGGACCCTCAGAATGCTCACAGCCCTCAGAATGCTCACAGCCCTCAGAATGCTCACAGCCTCTCAGAATGCTCACAGCACCTCAGAATGCTCACAGCCTCTCAGAATGTTCACAGCCCTCAGAATATTCACAGCCCCTCAGAATATTCACAGCCCCTCAGAATGCTCACAGCGCCTCACCTCAGAATGTTCACGGCCCCTCAGAATGCTCACAGCACTCAGAATGCTCACAGCCCTCAGAATGCTCACGGCCCTCAGAACATTCACAGCCCCTCAGAATGCTCACAGCCCTCAGAATGCTCACAGCCCTAAGAATGCTCATGGCCCCTCAGAATGCTTACAGCCCCTCAGAATGCTCACAGCCCTCAGAATGCTCACAGCCCTCAGAATGCTCACAGCCCCTCAGAATGCTTACAGCCTCTCAGAATGCTCACAACCCCCTCAGAATGCTCACGGCCCTCAGAATGCTCACAGACCTTAGAATGCTCACAACCCCTCAGAATACTCACAGTCCCTCAGAATGCTCACAGCACCTCAGAATGCTTATGGACCTCAGAATGCTCACAGCCCTCAGAATGCTCACGGCCCCTCAGAATGTTCACAGCCCCTGAGAATATGCACAGCCCCTCAGAATGCTCACAGCCCCTCAGAATATTCACAGCCCCTCAGAATGCTCACAGCGCCTCACCTCAGAATTTTCATGGCCCCTCAGAATGCTCACAGCCCTCAGAATGCTTACAGCCCCTCAGAATGCTCACAACCCCCTCAGAATGCTTACAGCCCTCAGAATGCTCACGGCCCTCAGAATATTCACAGCCCCTCAGAATGCTCCCTGCCCTCAGAATATTCACAGCCCCTCAGAATGCTCACAGCCCTCAGAATGCTCACAGCCCTCAGAATGCTCACAGCCCTCAGAATGCTCACAGCCCTCAGAATGCTCACGGCCCTCAGAATATTCACAGCCCCTCAGAATGCTCACAGCCCCTCAGAATGTTCAAAGCCCTCAGAATGCTCACAGCCCCTCAGAATGCTCACAACCTCTCAGAATGCTCACAGCCCTCAGAATGCTCACAGCACCTCAGAATGCTCACAGCCCCTCAGAATGCTCATGGCCCTCAGAATGATTACAGCCCTCAGAATACTCACAGCCCCTCTGAAATTCACAGCCCCTCAGAATGCTCACAGCCCCTCAGAATGCTCACGGCCCTCAGAATGCTTACAGCCCTCAGAATATTCACAGCCCCTCTGAATATTCACAGCCCCTCAGAATGCTCACAGTCCCTCAGAATGCTCATGGCCCTCAGAATGCTCACAGCCCTCAGAATGCTCACAGCCCTCAGAATGCTCACAGCCTCTCAGAATGCTCACAGCCCTCAGAATGTTCACAGCCCTCAGAATATTCACAGCCCCTCAAAATATTCACAGCCTCTCAGAATGCTCACAGCCCTCAGAATGCTCACGGCCCTCAGAATGCTCACAGCCCTAAGAATGCTCATGGCCCCTCAGAATGCTCACAGCCCTCAGAATGCTCACAGCCCCTCAGAATGCTTACAGCCCCTCAGAATGCTCACAACCCCTTCAGAATGCTCACGGCCCTCAGAATGCTCACAGCCCTCAGAATGCTCACAACCCCTCAGAATGCTCACAGTCCCTCAGAATGCTCAGAGCACCTCAGAATGCTCATGGACCTCAGAATGCTCACAGCCTCTCAGAATGCTCACGGCCCCTCAGAATATTCACAGCTCCTCAGAATATTCACAGCCCCTCAGAATGCTCACAGCCCCTCAGAATATTCACAGCCCCTCAGAATGCTCACAGCCCTCAGAATGCTCACAGCCCTCAGAATGCTCACAGCCCCTCAGAATGCTCACAGCCCCTCAGAATATTCACAGCTCCTCAGAATATTCACAGCCCCTCAGAATGCTCACAGCCCCTCAGAATATTCAGAGCCCCTCATAATGCTCACAGCACCTCACCTCAGAATGTTCACGGCCACTCAGAATGCTCACAGCCCTCAGAATGCTTTACAGCCCCTCAGAATGCTCACAACCCCCTCAGAATGCTCACAGCCCACAGAATGCTCACAGCCCTCAGAATGCTCACAGCCCTCAGAATGTTCAAGCCCTCAGAATATTCACAGCCCCTCAGAATATTCACAGCCCCTCAGAATGCTCACAGCCCCTCAGAATATTCACAGCCCCTCAGAATGCTCACAGCCCTCAGATTGTTCAAGCCCTCAGAATATTCACAGCCCCTCAGAATATTCACAGCCCCTCAGAATGCTCACAGCTCCTCAGAATATTCACAGCCCCTCAGAATGCTCACAGCCCCTCAGAATATTCACAGCCCCTCAGAATGCTCACAGCCTCTCAGAGTGCTCACAACCTCTCAGAATGCTCACAGCCCCTCAGAATGCTCACAGCCCTCAGAATGCTAACAGCCCCTCAGAATGCTCACAGCCCTCAGAATGCTCACGGCCCTCAGAATGCTCACGGACCTCAGAATGCTTACAGCCCCTCAGAATGCTCACAGCCCTCAGAATGCTCACGGCCCTCAAAGTGCTCATAGCCCCTCAGAATGCTCACAGCGCCTCAGAATGCTCACAGCCTCTCAGAATGCTCAAAGCCCTCAGAATGCTCACAGCCCCTCAGAATGCTCACAGCCTCTCAGAATGCTCAGCGCCTCAGAATGCTCACAGTCCCTCAGAATGCTCACGGCCCTCAGAATGCTCACAGCCCTCAGAATGCTCATGGCCCCTCAGAATGCTTACAGCCCCTCAGAATGCTCATAGCCCTCAGAATGCTTACGGCCCCTCAGAATGCTCACAACCCCCTCAGAATATTCACAGCCCTCAGAATGCTAAGGACCCTCAGAATGCTCACAGCCCTCAGAATGCTCACAGCCCTCAGAATGCTCATAGCCTCTCAGAATGCTCACAGCACCTCAGAATGCTCACAGCCTCTCAGAATGTTCACAGCCCTCAGAATATTCACAGCCCCTCAGAATATTCATAGCCCCTCAGAATGCTCACAGCGCCTCACCTCAGAATGTTCACCGCCCCTCAGAATGCTCACAGCACTCAGAATGCTCACAGCCCTCAGAATGCTCACAGCCCTCAGAATGCTCACAGCCCCTCAGAATGCTTACAGCCTCTCAGAATGCTCACAACCCCCTCAGAATGCTCACGGCCCTCAGAATGCTCACAGCCCTCAGAATGCTCACAACCCCTCAGAATACTCACAGTCTCTCAGAATGCTCACAGCACCTGAGAATGCTTATGGACCTCAGAATGCTCACAGCCCTCAGAATGCTCACGGCCCCTCAGAATGCTCATAGCCCTCAGAATGCTTACAGCCCCTCAGAATGCTCACAACTCCTTCAGAATGCTCACAGCCCTCAGAATGCTAAAGGCCCTCAGAATGCTCACAGCCCTCAGAATGCTCACAGCACCTCAGAATGCTCACAGCCTCTCAGAATGCTCACAGTCCCTCAGAATGTTCACAGCCCTCAGAATATTCACAGCCCCTGAGAATATTCACAGCCCCTCAGAATGCTCACAGCCCCTCAGAATATTCACAGCCCCTCAGAATGCTCACAGCACCTCACCTCAGAATGTTCATGGCCCCTCAGAATGCTCACAGCCCTCAGAATGCTTATAGCCCCTCAGAATGCTCACAACCCCCTCAGAATGCTTACAGCCCTCAGAATGCTCACGGCCCTCAGAATATTCACAGCCCCTCAGAATGCTCACAACCCCTCAGAATACTCACAGTCTCTCAGAATGCTCACAGCACCTCAGAATGCTTATGGACCTCAGAATGCTCACAGCCCTCAGAATGCTCACGGCCCCTCAGAATGCTCATAGCCCTCAGAATGCTTACAGCCCCTCAGAATGCTCACAACCCCTTCAGAATGCTCACAGCCCTCAGAATGCTAAAGGCCCTCAGAATGCTCACAGCCCTCAGAATGCTCACAGCCCTCAGAATGCTCACAGCCCTCAGAATGCTCACGGCCCTCAGAATATTCACAGCCCCTCAGAATGCTCACAGCCCCTCAGAATGCTCACAGCCCTCAGAATGCTCACAGCCCCTCAGAATGCTCACAACCTCTCAGAATGCTCACAGCCCCTCAGAATGCTCACAGCCCTCAGAATGCTCACAGCCCTAAGAATGCTCATGGCCCCTCAGAATGCTTACAGCCCCTCAGAATGCTCACAGCCCTCAGAATGCTCACAGCCCTCAGAATGCTCACAGCCCCTCAGAATGCTTACAGCCTCTCAGAATGCTCACAACCCCCTCAGAATGCTCACGGCCCTCAGAATGCTCACAGCCCTCAGAATGCTCACAACCCCTCAGAATACTCACAGTCTCTCAGAATGCTCACAGCACCTCAGAATGCTTATGGACCTCAGAATGCTCACAGCCCTCAGAATGCTCACGGCCCCTCAGAATGATCATAGTCCTCAGAATGCTTACAGCCCCTCAGAATGCTCACAACCCCTTCAGAATGCTCACAGCCCTCAGAACGCTAAAGGCCCTCAGAATGCTCACAGCCCTCAGAATGCTCACAGCACCTCAGAATGCTCACAGCCTCTCAGAATGCTCACAGTCCCTCAGAATGTTCACAACCCTCAGAATATTCACAGCCCTCAGAATGCTCACAGCCCTAAGAATGCTCATGGCCCCTCAGAATGCTTACAGCCCCTCAGAATGCTCACAGCCCTCAGAATGCTCACAGCCCTCAGAATGCTCACAGCCCCTCAGAATGCTTACAGCCTCTCAGAATGCTCACAACCCCCTCAGAATGCTCACGGCCCTCAGAATGCTCACAGCCCTCAGAATGCTCACAACCCCTCAGAATACTCACAGTCTCTCAGAATGCTCACAGCACCTCAGAATGCTTATGGACCTCAGAATGCTCACAGCCCTCAGAATGCTCACGGCCCCTCAGAATGATCATAGTCCTCAGAATGCTTACAGCCCCTCAGAATGCTCACAACCCCTTCAGAATGCTCACAGCCCTCAGAATGCTAAAGGCCCTCAGAATGCTCACAGCCCTCAGAATGCTCACAGCACCTCAGAATGCTCACAGCCTCTCAGAATGCTCACAGTCCCTCAGAATGTTCACAACCCTCAGAATATTCACAGCCCCTCAGAATGCTCACAGCCCCTCAGAATATTCACAGCCCCTCAGAATGCTCACAGCACCTCACCTCAGAATGTTCATGGCCCCTCAGAATGCTCACAGACCTCAGAATGCTTACAGCCCCTCAGAATGCTCACAACCCCCTCAGAATGCTTACAGCCCTCAGAATGCTCACAGCCCCTCAGAATGCTCACAGCACCTCAGAATGTTCACAACCTCTCAGAATGCTCACAGCCCCTCAGAATGCTCATAGCCCTCAGAATGCTCACAGCCCCTCAGAATGCTCACAACCTCTCAGAATGCTCACAGCCCTCAGAATGCTCACAGCCCCTCAGAATGCTCATGGCCATCAGAATGATTACAGCCCTCAGAATATTCACAGCCCCTCTGAATATTCACAGCCCCTCAGAATGCTCACAGCCCCTCAGAATGCTCACGGCCCTCAGAATGCTTACAGCCCTCAGAATATTCACAGCCCCTCTGAATATTCACAGCCCCTCAGAATGCTCACAGTCCCTCAGAATGCTCAAGGCCCTCAGAATGCTCACAGCCCTCAGAATGCTCACAGCCCTCAGAATGCTCACAGCCTCTCAGAATGCTCACAGCCCTCAGAATGTTCACAGCCCTCAGAATATTCACAGCCCCTCAAAATATTCACAGCCCCTCAGAATGCTCACAACCCCCTCAGAATGCTCACAGCCCTCAGAATGCTAACGGCACTCAGAATGCTCACAGCCCCTCAGAATGCTCACAACCCCCTCAGAATGCTCACAGCACTCAGAATGCTTACAGCCCCTCAGAATGCTCACAACCCCCTCTGAATGCTCACAGCCCTCAGAATGCTAACGGCCCTCAGAATGCTCACAGCACCTCAGAATGCTCACAGTCCCTCAGAATGTTCACAGCCCTCAGAATATTCACAGCCCCTGAGAATATTCACAGCCCCTCAGAATGCTCACAGCCCCTCAGAATAATCACAGCCCCTCAGAATGCTCACAGCGCCTCACCTCAGAATGTTCATGGCCCCTCAGAATGCTCACAGCCCTCAGAATGCTTACAGCCCCTCAGAATGCTCACAACCCCCTCAGAATGCTTACAGCCCTCAGAATGCTCACGGCCCTCAGAATATTCACAGCCCCTCAGAATGCTCCCGGCCCTCAGAATATTCACAGCCCCTCAGAATTCTCACAACCCCTCAGAATGCTCACAGCCCTCAGAATGCTCACAACCCCCTCAGAATGCTCACAGCCCTCAGAATGCTCACGGCCCTCAGAATATTCACAGCCCCTCAGAATGCTCACATCCCCTCAGAATGTTCACAGCCCTCAGAATGCTCACAGCCCCTCAGAAGCTCACAACCTCTCAGAATGCTCACAGCCCCTCAGAATGCTCACAGCCCTCAGAATGCTCACAGCACCTCAGAATTCTCACAGCCCCTCAGAATGCTCATGGCCCTCAGAATGATTACAGCCCTCAGAATATTCACAGCCCCTCTGAATATTCACAGCCCCTCAGAATGCTCACAGCCCCTCAGAATGCTCACGGCCCTCAGAATGCTCACAGCCCTCAGAATGCTCACAGCCCTCAGAATATTCACAGCCCCTCAAAATATTCACAGCCCCTCAGAATGCTCACAGCGCCTCACCTCAGAATGTTCAGGGCCCTTCAGAATGCTCACAGCCCTCAGAATGCTCACGGCCCTCAGAATATTCACAGCCCCTCAGAATGCTCACAGCCCTCAGAATGCTCACAGCCCTAAGAATGCTCATGGCCCCTCAGAATGCTCACAGCCCTCAGAATGCTCACAGCCCCTCAGAATGCTTACAGCCCCTCAGAATGCTCACAACCCGCTCAGAATGCTCACGGCCCTCAGAATGCTCACAGCCCTCAGAATGCTCACAACCCCTCAGAATG
Source organism: Cricetiscus sungorus (assembly GCA_030556225.1). Taxonomy (NCBI): domain Eukaryota; kingdom Metazoa; phylum Chordata; class Mammalia; order Rodentia; family Cricetidae; genus Cricetiscus; species Cricetiscus sungorus. The sequence continues at coordinate 21,293 of JANBXA010000163.1, read as the reverse complement.
CTCACAGTCCCTCAGAATGCTCACGGCCCCTCAGAATGCTCATAGCCCTCAGAATGCTTACAGCCCCTCAGAATGCTCACAACCCCCTCAGAATGCTCACAGCCCTCAGAATGCTAACGGCCCTCAGAATGCTCACAGCCCTCAGAATGCTCACAGCCCTCAGAATGCTCACAACCCTCAGAATGCTCACAGCCTCTCAGAATGCTCACAGCCCTCAGAATGTTCACAGCCCTCAGAATATTCACAGCCCCTCAAAATATTCACAGCCCCTCAGAATGCTCACAGTGCCTCACCTCAGATTGTTCAGGGCCCCTCAGAATGCTCACAGCCCCTCAGAATGCTCACAGCCCTCAGAATGCTCTCGGCCCTCAGAATATTCACAGCCCCTCAGAATGCTCACAGCCCTCAGAATGCTCACAGCCCTAAGAATGCTCATGGCCCCTCAGAATGCTCACAGCCCGCAGGATGCTCACAGCCCCTCAGAATGCTTACAGCCCCTCAGAATGCTCACAGCCCTCAGAATGCTCACGGCCCTCAGAATATTCACAGCCCCGCAGAATGCTCACAGCCCCTCAGAATGTTCACAGCCCTCAGAATGCTCACAGCCCCTCAGAATGCTCACAGCCCTCAGAATGCTCACAGCACCTCAGAATGCTCACAGCCCCTCAGAATGCTCACGGCCCTCAGAATGCTTACAGCCCTCAGAATATTCACAGCCCCTCTGAATATTCACAGCCCCTCAGAATGCTCACAGCCCCTCAGAATGCTCACAGCCCTCAGAATGCTCACGGCCCTCAGAATGCTCATGGCCCTCAGAATGCTTACAGCCCTCAGAATATTCACAGCCCCTCTGAATATTCACAGCCCCTCAGAATGCTCACAGCCCCTCAGAATGCTCACAGCCCTCAGAATGCTCATGGCCCTCAGAATGCTCACGGCCCCTCAGAATGCTCACAGCCCCTCAGAATCCTCATAGCCCTCAGAATGCTCATAGCCCTCAGAATGCTTACAGCCCCTCAGAATGCTCACAGCCCTCAGAATGCTCTCAGCCCTCAGAATATTCACAGCCCTCAGCATGCTCACAGCCCTCAGAATGTTCACAGCCCCTCAGAATGTTCACAGCCCCTCAGAGTTTTCAAAGCCCCTCAGAATGCTCACAGCCCCTCACCTCAGAATGTTCACTGCCCCTCAGAATGCTCACAGTCCTCAGAATGCTCACAGCTCTCAGCATGCTCACAGCCCTCAGAATGCTCACAGCCCCTCAGAATGCTCACAGCCTCTCAGAATGCTCATAGCCCTCAGAATGCTCACAGCCCCTCAGAATGCTCACAGCCTCTCAGAATGCTCACAGCCCCTCAGAATGCTCACAGTCCCTCAGAATGCTCATGGCCCTCAGAATGCTCACAGCCCTCAGAATGCTCACGGCCCCTCAGAATGCTTACAGCCCCTCAGAATGCTCATAGCCCTCAGAATGCTTACAGCCCCTCAGAATGCTCACAACCCCCTCAGAATATTCACAGCCCTCAGAATGCTAAGTGCCCTCAGAATGCTCACAGCCCTCAGAATGCTCACAGCCCTCAGAATGCTCACAGCCTCTCAGAATGCTCACAGCACCTCAGAATGCTCACAGCCTCTCAGAATGTTCACAGCCCTCAGAATATTCAAAGCCCCTCAGAATATTCACAGCCCCTCAGAATGCTCACAGCGCCTCACCTCAGAATGTTCACGGCCCCTGAGAATGCTCACAGCCCTCAGAATGCTCACAGCCCTCAGAATGCTCATGGCCCTCAGAATATTCACAGCCTCTCAGAATGCTCACAGTTCTCAGAATGCTCACAGCCCTCAGAATGCTCACAACCCCTCAGAATGCTTACAGATCCTGAGAATGCTCACTGCACCTCAGAATGCTCATGGTCCTCAGAATGCTCACAGCCCTCAGAATGCTCATGGCCCCTCAGAATGCTCACAGCCCCTCAGAATGCTCACAACCCCTTCAGAATGCTCACAGCCCTCAGAATGCTAACGGCCCTCAGAATGCTCACAGCCCTCAGAATGCTCACAGCCCTCAGAATGCTCACGGCCCTCAGAATATTCACAGCCCCTCAGAATGCTCACAGCCCTCAGAATGCTCACAGCCCTAAGAATGCTCATGGACCCTCAGAATGCTCACAGCCCTCAGAATGCTCACAGCCCCTCAGAATGCTTACAGCCCCTTAGAATGCTCACAACCCCCTCAGAATGCTCACGGCCCTCAGAATGCTCACAGCCCTCAGAATGCTCACAACCCCTCAGAATGCTCACAGTCCCTCAGAATGCTCAGAGCACCTCAGAATGCTCATGGACCTCAGAATGCTCACAGCCCTCAGAATGCTCACAGCCCTCAGAATGCTCACGGCCCCTCAGAATGCTCATAGCCCTCAGAATGCTTACAGCCCCTCAGAATGCTCACAACCCCCTCAGAATGCTCACAGCCCTAAGAATGCTCACAGCCCTAAGAATGCTCACAGCCCTCAGAATGCTCACAACCCTCAGAATGCTCACAGTCTCTCAGAATGCTCACAGCCCTCAGAATGTTCACAGCCCTCAGAATATTCACAGCCCCTCAAAATATTCACAGCCCCTCAGAATGCTCACAGCGCCTCACCTCAGAATGTTCAGGGCCCCTCAGAATGCTCACAGCCCTCAGAATGCTCACAGCCCTCAGATTGCTCAAGGCCCTCAGAATATTCACAGCCCCTCAGAATGCTCACAGCCCTCAGAATGCTCACAGCCCTAAGAATGCTCATGGCCCCTCAGAATGCTCACAGCCCTCAGATTGCTCACAGCCCCTCAGAATGCTTACAGCCCCTCAGAATGCTCACAACCCCCTCAGAATGCTCACGGCCCTCAGAATGCTCACAGCCCTCAGAATGCTCACAACCCCTCAGAATGCTCACAGTCCCTCTGAATGCTCAGAGCACCTCAGAATGCTCATGGACCTCAGAATGCTCACAGACCTCAGAATGCTCACGGCTCCTCAGAATGCTCATAGCCCTCAGAATGCTTACAGCCCCTCAGAATGCTCACAACCCCCTCAGAATGCTCACAGCCCTCAGAATGCTAACGGACCTCAGAATGCTTGCAGCCCTCAGAATGCTCACGGCCCTCAGAATATTCACAGCCCCTCAGAATGCTCCCGGCCCTCAGAATATTCACAGCCCCTCAGAATGCTCACAACCCCTCAGAATGCTCACAGCCCTCAGAATGCTCACAGCCCTCAGAATGCTCACAGCCCTCAGAATGCTCACGGCCCTCAGAATATTCACAGCCCCTCAGAATGCTCACAGCCCCTCAGAATGTTCACAGCCCTCAGAATGCTCACAGCCCCTCAGAATGCTCACAACCTCTCAGAATGCTCACAGCCCCTCAGAATGCTCACAGCCCTCAGAATGCTCACAGCACCTCAGAATGCTCACAGCCCCTCAGAATGCTCACTGCCCTCAGAATGCTTACAGCCCTCAGAATATTCACAGCCCCTCTGAATATTCACAGCCCCTCAGAATGCTCACAGCCCTCAGAATGCTCACGGCCCTCAGAATGCTCACGGCCCCTCAGAAGGCTCACAGCCCTTCAGAATGCTCACAGCCCCTCAAAATGCTCACAGTCCTCAGAATGCTCACAGTACCTCAGAATGCTCACAGCCCCTCAGAATGCTCATGGCCCTCAGAATGATTACAGCCCTCAGAATATTCACAGCCCCTCTGAATATTCACAGCCCCTCAAAATGCTCACAGTCCCTCAGAATACTCATGGCCCTCAGAATGCTCACAGTCACTCAGAATGCTCAGAGCACCTCAGAATGCTCATGGACCTCAGAATGCTCACAGCCCTCAGAATGCTCACGGCCCTCAGAATATTCACAGCCCCTCAGAATGCTCACAGCCCTCAGAATGCTCACAGCCCTAAGAATGCTCATGGTCCCTCAGAATGCTCACAGCCCTCAGAATGCTCACAGCCCCTCAGAATGCTTACAGCCCCTCAGAATGCTCACAACCCCCCTCAGAATGCTCACGGCCCTCAGAATGCTCACAGCCCTCAGAATGCTCACAACCCCTCAGAATGCTCACAGTCCCTCAGAATGCTCAGAGCACCTCAGAATGCTCACAGCGCCTCACCTCAGAATGTTCAGGGCCCCTCAGAATGCTCACAGCCCCTCAGAATGCTCACAGCCCTCAGAATGCTCTCGGCCCTCAGAATATTCACAGCCCCTCAGAATGCTCACAGCCCTCAGAATGCTCACAGCCCCTCAGAATGCTCACAGCCCTCAGAATGCTCACAGCCCTCAGAATGCTCACAGCCCCTCAGAATGCTTACAGCCCCTCAGAATGCTCACAACCCCCTCAGAATGCTCACGGCCCTCAGAATGCTCACAGCCCTCAGAATGCTCACAACCCCTCAGAATGCTCACAGTCCCTCAGAATGCTCAGAGCACCTCAGAATGCTCATGGACCTCAGAATGCTCACAGCCCTCAGAATGCTCACGGCTCCTCAGAATGCTCATAGCCCTCAGAATGCTTACAGCCCCTCAGAATGCTCACAACCCCCTCAGAATGCTCACAGCCCTCAGAATGCTAAGGGCCCTAAGAATGCTCACAGCCCTAAGAATGCTCACAGCCCTAAGAATGCTCACAACCCTCAGAATGCTCACAGTCTCTCAGAATGCTCACAGCCCTCAGAATGTTCACAGCCCTCAGAATATTCACAGCCCCTCAAAATATTCACAGCCCCTCAGAATGCTCACAGCGCCTCACCTCAGAATGTTCAGGGCCCCTCAGAATGCTCACAGCCCTCAGAATGCTCACAGCCCTCAGATTGCTCAAGGCCCTCAGAATATTCACAGCCCCTCAGAATGCTTACAGCCCTCAGAATGCTCACAGCCCTAAGAATGCTCATGGCCCCTCAGAATGCTCACAGCCCTCAGATTGCTCACAGCCCCTCAGAATGCTCACAGCCCCTCAGAATGCTCACAACCCCCTCAGAATGCTCACGGCCCTCAGAATGCTCACAGCCCTCAGAATGCTCACAACCCCTCAGAATGCTCACAGTCCCTCTGAATGCTCAGAGCACCTCAGAATGCTCATGGACCTCAGAATGCTTACAGCCCCTCAGAATGCTCACAACCCCCTCAGAATGCTCATAGCCCTCAGAATGCTTACAGCCCCTCAGAATGCTCACAACCCCCTCAGAATGCTCACAGCCCTCAGAATGCTAACGGCCCTCAGAATGCTCAGAGCCCTCAGAATGCTCACAGCCCTCAGAATGCTCACGGCCCCTCAGAATGCTCATAGCCCTCAGAATGCTTACAGCCCCTCAGAATGCTCACAACCCCCTCAGAATGCTTGAAGCCCTCAGAATGCTCACGGCCCTCAGAATATTCACAGCCCCTCAGAATGCTCCCGGCCCTCAGAATATTCACAGCCCCTCAGAATGCTCACAACCCCTCAGAATGCTCACAGCCCTCAGAATGCTCACAGCCCTCAGAATGCTCACAGCCCTCAGAATGCTCACGGCCCTCAGAATATTCACAGCCCCTCAGAATGCTCACAGCCCCCTCAGAATGTTCACAGCCCTCAGAATGCTCACAGCCCCTCAGAATGCTCACAACCTCTCAGAATGCTCACAGCCCCTCAGAATGCTCACAGCCCTCAGAATGTTCACAGCCCTCAGAATATTCACAGCCCCTCTGAATATTCACAGCCCCTCAGAATGCTCATAGCCCCTCAGAATGCTCACGGCCCTCAGAATGCTTACAGCCCTCAGAATATTCACAGCCCCTCTGAATATTCACAGCCCCTCAGAATGCTCACAGTCCCTCAGAATGCTCACAGCCCTCAGAATGCTCACAGCTCTCAGAATGTTCACAGCCCCTCAGAGTTTTCACAGCCCCTCAGAATGCTCACAGCCCCTCACCTCAGAATGTTCACGGCCCCTCAGAATGCTCACAGCCCTCAGAATGCTCACGGCCCCTCAGATTGCTCACAGCCCTCAGAATGCTCACAGTCCTCAGAATGCTCACAGCTCTCAGAATGCTCACAGCCCTCAGAATGCTCACATCCCTCAGAATGCTCACAGCCCCTCAGAATGCTCACAGCCTCTCAGAATGCTCACAGCCCTCAGAATGCTCACAGCCCTCGAATGCTCACAGCCTCTCAGAATGCTCATGGCCCTCAGAATGCTCACAGCCCTCAGAATGCTCACGGCCCCTCAGAATGCTCACAGCCCCTCAGAATGCTCACGGCCCTCAGAATGCTTACAGCCCTCAGAATATTCACAGCCCCTCTGAATATTCACAGCCCCTCAGAATGCTCACAGCCTCTCAGAATGCTCACAGCCCCTCAGAATGCTCACAGTCCCTCAGAATGCTCACGGCCCTCAGAATGCTCACAGCCCTCAGAATGCTCACAGCCCTCAGAATGCTCACAGCCTCTCAGAATGCTCACAGCCCTCAGAATGTTCACAGCCCTCAGAATATTCACAGCCCCTCAAAATATTCACAGCCACTCAGAATGCTCACAGCGCCTCACCTCAGAATGTTCAGGGCCCCTCAGAATGCTCACAGCCCTCAGAATGCTCACAGCCCTCAGAATGCTCACGGCCCTCAGAATATTCACAGCCCCTCAGAATGCTCACAGCCCTCAGAATGCTCACAGCCCTAAGAATGCTCAAGGCCCCTCGGAATGCTCACAGCCCTCAGAATGCTCACAGCCCCTCAGAATGCTTACAGCCCCTCAGAATGCTCACAACCCCCTCAGAATGCTCACGGCCCTCAGAATGCTCACAGCCCTCAGAATGCTCACAACCCCTCAGAATGCTCACAGTCCCTCAGAATGCTCAGAGCACCTCAGAATGCTCATGGACATCAGAATGCTCACAGCCCTCAGAATGCTCACGGCCCCTCAGAATGCTCATAGCCCTCAGAATGCTTACAGCCCCTCAGAATGCTCACAACCCCCTCAAAATGCTCACAGCCCTCAGAATGCTAACGGCCCTCAGAATGCTCACAGCCCTCAGAATGCTCACAGCCCTCAGAATGTTCACAGCCCTCAGAATATTCACAGCCCCTCAAAATATTCACAGCCCCTCAGAATGCTCACAGCGCCTACCTCAGAATGTTCAGGGCCCCTCAGAATGCTCACAGCCCTCAGAATGCTCACAGCCCTCAGAATGCTCACGGCCCTCAGAATATTCACAGCCCCTCAGAATGCTCACATCCCTCAGAATGCTCACAGCCCTAAGAATGCTCATGGCCCTCAGAATGCTCACGGCCCCTCAGAATGCTCACAGCCCCTCAGAAATCTCACAGCCCTCAGAATGCTCACAGCACCTCAGAATGCTTACAGCCCCTCAGAATGCTCACAACCCCCTCAGAATTCTCACGGCCCTCAGAATGCTCACAGCCCTCAGAATGCTCACAACCCCTCAGAATGATCACAGTCCCTCAGAATGCTCAGAGCACCTCAGAATGCTCATGGACCTCAGAATGCTCACAGCCCTCAGAATGCTCACGGCCCCTTAGAATGCTCATAGCCCTCAGAATGCTTACAGCCCCTCAGAATGCTCACAACCCCCTCAGAATGCTCACAGCCCTCAGAATGCTAACGGCCCTCAGAATGCTCACAGCCCTCAGAATGCTCACAGCCCTCAGAATGCTCACGGCCAGTCAGAATGCTCATAGCCCTCAGAATGCTTACAGCCCCTCAGAATGCTCACAACCACCTCAGAATGCTTACAGCCCTCAGAATGCTCACGGCCCTCAGAATATTCACAGCCCCTCAGAATGCTCCCGGCCCTCAGAATATTCACAGCCCCTCAGAATGCTCACAACCCCTCAGAATGTTCACAGCCCTCAGAATGCTCACAGCCCCTCAGAATGCTCACAACCTCTCAGAATGCTCACAGCCCCTCAGAATGCTCACAGCCCTCAGAATGCTCATAGCACCTCAGAATGCTCACAGCCCCTCAGAATGCTCACGGCCCTCAGAATGCTTACAGCCCTCAGAATATTCACAGCCCCTCTGAATATTCACAGCCCCTCAAAATGCTCACAGTCCCTCAGAATACTCATGGCCCTCAGAATGCTCACAGTCACTCAGAATGCTCAGAGCACCTCAGAATGCTCATGGACCTCAGAATGCTCACAGCCCTCAGAATGCTCACGGCCTTCAGGATATTCACAGCCCCTCAGAATGCTCACAGCCCTCAGAATGCTCACAGCCCTAAGAATGCTCATGGTCCCTCAGAATGCTCACAGCCCTCAGAATGCTCACAGCCCCTCAGAATGCTTACAGCCCCTCAGAATGCTCACAACCCCCTCAGAATGCTCACGGCCCTCAGAATGCTCACAGCCCTCAGAATGCTCACAACCCCTCAGAATGCTCACAGTCCCTCAGAATGCTCAGAGCACCTCAGAATGCTCACAGCGCCTCACCTCAGAATGTTCAGGGCCCCTCAGAATGCTCACAGCCCCTCAGAATGCTCACAGCCCTCAGAATGCTCTCGGCCCTCAGAATATTCACAGCCCCTCAGAATGCTCACAGCCCTCAGAATGCTCACAGCCCCTCAGAATGCTCACAGCCCTCAGAATGCTCACAGCCCTCAGAATGCTCACAGCCCCTCAGAATGCTTACAGCCCCTCAGAATGCTCACAACCCCCCTCAGAATGCTCACGGCCCTCAGAATGCTCACAGCCCTCAGAATGCTCAAAACCCCTCAGAATGCTCACAGTCCCTCAGAATGCTCAGAGCACCTCAGAATGCTCATGGACCTCAGAATGCTCACAGCCCTCAGAATGCTCACGGCTCCTCAGAATGCTCATAGCCCTCAGAATGCTTACAGCCCCTCAGAATGCTCACAACCCCCTCAGAATGCTCACAGCCCTCAGAATGCTAAGGGCCCTAAGAATGCTCACAGCCCTAAGAATGCTCACAGCCCTAAGAATGCTCACAACCCTCAGAATGCTCACAGCCCTCAGAATGTTCACAGCCCTCAGAATATTCACAGCCCCTCAAAATATTCACAGCCCCTCAGAATGCTCACAGCGCCTCACCTCAGAATGTTCAGGGCCCCTCAGAATGCTCACAGCCCTCAGAATGCTCACAGCCCTCAGATTGCTCAAGGCCCTCAGAATATTCACAGCCCCTCAGAATGCTTACAGCCCTCAGAATGCTCACAGCCCTAAGAATGCTCATGGCCCCTCAGAATGCTCACAGCCCTCAGATTGCTCACAGCCCCTCAGAATGCTCACAGCCCCTCAGAATGCTCACAACCCCCCTCAGAATGCTCACGGCCCTCAGAATGCTCACAGCCCTCAGAATGCTCACAACCCCTCAGAATGCTCACAGTCCCTCTGAATGCTCAGAGCACCTCAGAATGCTCATGGACCTCAGAATGCTTACAGCCCCTCAGAATGCTCACAACCCCCTCAGAATGCTCATAGCCCTCAGAATGCTTACAGCCCCTCAGAATGCTCACAACCCCCTCAGAATGCTCACAGCCCTCAGAATGCTAACGGCCCTCAGAATGCTCAGAGCCCTCAGAATGCTCACAGCCCTCAGAATGCTCACGGCCCCTCAGAATGCTCATAGCCCTCAGAATGCTTACAGCCCCTCAGAATGCTCACAACCCCCTCAGAATGCTTGAAGCCCTCAGAATGCTCACGGCCCTCAGAATATTCACAGCCCCTCAGAATGCTCCCGGCCCTCAGAATATTCCCAGCCCCTCAGAATGCTCACAACCCCTCAGAATGCTCACAGCCCTCAGAATGCTCACAGCCCTCAGAATGCTCACAGCCCTCAGAATGCTCTCGGCCCTCAGAATATTCACAGCCCCTCAGAATGCTCACAGCCCCTCAGAATGTTCACAGCCCTCAGAATGCTCACAGCCCCTCAGAATGCTCACAACCTCTCAGAATGCTCACAGCCCCTCAGAATGCTCACAGCCCTCAGAATGTTCACAGCCCTCAGAATATTCACAGCCCCTCTGAATATTCACAGCCCCTCAGAATGCTCATAGCCCCTCAGAATGCTCACGGCCCTCAGAATGCTTACAGCCCTCAGAATATTCACAGCCCCTCTGAATATTCACAGCCCCTCAGAATGCTCACAGTCCCGCAGAATGCTCACAGCCCTCAGAATGCTCACAGCTCTCAGAATGTTCACAGCCCCTCAGAGTTTTCACAGCCCCTCAGAATGCTCACAGCCCCTCACCTCAGAATGTTCACGGCCCCTCAGAATGCTCACAGCCCTCAGAATGCTCACGGCCCCTCAGAATGCTCACAGCCCTCAGAATGCTCACAGTCCTCAGAATGCTCACAGCTCTCAGAATGCTCACAGCCCTCAGAATGCTCATATCCCTCAGAATGCTCACAGCCCCTCAGAATGCTCACAGCCTCTCAGAATGCTCACAGCCCTCAGAATGCTCACAGCCCCTCAGAATGCTCACAGCCTCTCAGAATGCTCATGGCCCTCAGAATGCTCACAGCCCTCAGAATGCTCACGGCCCCTCAGAATGCTCACAGCCCCTCAGAATGCTCACGGCCCTCAGAATGCTTACAGCCCTCAGAATATTCACAGCCCCTCTGAATATTCACAGCCCCTCAGAATGCTCACAGCCTCTCAGAATGCTCACAGCCCCTCAGAATGCTCACAGTCCCTCAGAATGCTCACGGCCCTCAGAATGCTCAGCCCTCAGAATGCTCACAGCCCTCAGAATGCTCACAGCCTCTCAGAATGCTCACAGCCCTCAGAATGTTCACAGCCCTCAGAATATTCACAGCCCCTCAAAATATTCACAGCCACTCAGAATGCTCACAGCGCCTCACCTCAGAATGTTCAGGGCCCCTCAGAATGCTCACAGCCCTCAGAATGCTCACAGCCCTCAGAATGCTCACGGCCCTCAGAATATTCACAGCCCCTCAGAATGCTCACAGCCCTCAGAATGCTCACAGCCCTAAGAATGCTCAAGGCCCCTCGGAATGCTCACAGCCCTCAGAATGCTCACAGCCCCTCAGAATGCTTACAGCCCCTCAGAATGCTCACAACCCCCTCAGAATGCTCACGGCCCTCAGAATGCTCACAGCCCTCAGAATGCTCACAACCCCCTCAGAATGCTCACAGTCCCTCAGAATGCTCAGAGCACCTCAGAATGCTCATGGACATCAGAATGCTCACAGCCCTCAGAATGCTCACGGCCCCTCAGAATGCTCATAGCCCTCAGAATGCTTACAGCCCCTCAGAATGCTCACAACCCCCCTCAAAATGCTCACAGCCCTCAGAATGCTAACGGCCCTCAGAATGCTCACAGCCCTCAGAATGCTCACAGCCCTCAGAATGTTCACAGCCCTCAGAATATTCACAGCCCCTCAAAATATTCACAGCCCCTCAGAATGCTCACAGCGCCTACCTCAGAATGTTCAGGGCCCCTCAGAATGCTCACAGCCCTCAGAATGCTCACAGCCCTCAGAATGCTCACGGCCCTCAGAATATTCACAGCCCCTCAGAATGCTCACATCCCTCAGAATGCTCACAGCCCTAAGAATGCTCATGGCCCTCAGAATGCTCACGGCCCCTCAGAATGCTCACAGCCCCTCAGAAATCTCACAGCCCTCAGAATGCTCACAGCACCTCAGAATGCTTACAGCCCCTCAGAATGCTCACAACCCCCCCTCAGAATTCTCACGGCCCTCAGAATGCTCACAGCCCTCAGAATGCTCACAACCCCTCAGAATGATCACAGTCCCTCAGAATGCTCAGAGCACCTCAGAATGCTCATGGACCTCAGAATGCTCACAGCCCTCAGAATGCTCACGGCCCCTTAGAATGCTCATAGCCCTCAGAATGCTTACAGCCCCTCAGAATGCTCACAACCCCCCCTCAGAATGCTCACAGCCCTCAGAATGCTAACGGCCCTCAGAATGCTCACAGCCCTCAGAATGCTCACAGCCCTCAGAATGCTCACGGCCAGTCAGAATGCTCATAGCCCTCAGAATGCTTACAGCCCCTCAGAATGCTCACAACCACCTCAGAATGCTTACAGCCCTCAGAATGCTCACGGCCCTCAGAATATTCACAGCCCCTCAGAATGCTCCCGGCCCTCAGAATATTCACAGCCCCTCAGAATGCTCACAACCCCTCAGAATGTTCACAGCCCTCAGAATGCTCACAGCCCCTCAGAATGCTCACAACCTCTCAGAATGCTCACAGCCCCTCAGAATGCTCACAGCCCTCAGAATGCTCATAGCACCTCAGAATGCTCACAGCCCCTCAGAATGCTCACGGCCCTCAGAATGCTTACAGCCCTCAGAATATTCACAGCCCCTCTGAATATTCACAGCCCCTCAGAATGCTCACAGCCCCTCAGAATGCTCACAGCCCTCAGAATGCTCACGGCCCTCAGAATGCTCACGGCCCCTCAGAATGCTCACAGCCCCTCAGAATGCTCATAGCCCTCAGAATGCTTACAGCCCCTCAGAATGCTCACAGCCCTCAGAATGCTCACAGCACCTCAGAATGATCATAGCCCTCAGAATGCTTACAGCGCCTCAGAATGCTCACAGCCCCTCAGAATGCTCATAGCCCTCAGAATGCTTACAGCCCCTCAGAATGCTCACAACCCCCTCAGAATATTCACAGCCCTCAGAATGCTCACGGCCCTCAGAATGCTCACAGCCCTCAGAATGCTCTCATCCCTCAGAATATTCACAGCCCTCAGAATGCTCACAGCCCTCAGAATGTTCACAGCCCCTCAGAATGTTCACAGCCCCTCAGAGTTTTCACAGCCCCTCAGAATGCTCACAGCCCCTCACTTCAGAATGTTCACGGCCTGTCAGAATGCTCACAGCCCTCAGAATGCTCACGGCCCCTCAGAATGCTCACAGCCCTCAGAATGCTCACAGTCCTCAGAATGCTCACAGCTCTCAGAATGCTCACTGCCCTCAGAATGCTCACAGCCCCTCAGAATGCTCACAGCCTCTCAGAATGCTCATAGCCCTCAGAATGCTTACAGCCCTCAGAATGCTCACGGCCCCTCAGAATGCTTACAGCCCCTCAGAATGCTCATAGCCCTCAGAATGCTTACAGCCCCTCAGAATGCTCACAACCCCCTCAGAATATTCACAGCCCTCAGAATGCTAAGGGCCCTCAGAATGCTCACAGCCCTCAGAATGCTCACAGCCCTCAGAATGCTCACAGACTCTCAGAATGTTCACAGCCCTCAGAATATTCACAGCCACTCAGAATATTCACAGCTCCTCAGAATGCTCACAGCGCCTCACCTCAGAATGTTCACGGCCCCTCAGAATGCTCACAGCCCTCAGAATGCTCACAGCCCTCAGAATGCTCATGGCCCTCAGAATATTCACAGCCCCTTAGAATGCTCACAGCCCTCAGAATGCTCACAGCCCTCAGAATGCTCACGGCCCACAGAATATTCACAGCCCCTCAGAATGCTTACAGCCCCTCAGAATGCTCACAACCCCCTCAGAATGCTCACAGCCCTCAGAATGCTTACAGCCCCTCAGAATGCTCACAACCCCCTCAGAATACTCACAGCCCTCAGAATGCTCACGGCCCCTCAGAATGCTCATAGCCCTCAGAATGCTTACAGCCCCTCAGAATGCTCACAACCCCCTCAGAATGCTTACAGCCCTCAGAATGCTCACGGCCCTCAGAATATTCACAGCCCCTCAGAATGCTCCCGGCCCTCAGAATATTCACAGCCCCTCAGAATGCTCACAACCCCTCAGAATGTTCACAGCCCTCAGAATGCTCACAGCCCCTCAGAATGCTCACAACCTCTCAGAATGCTCACAGCCCCTCAGAATGCTCACAGCACCTCAGAATGCTCACAGCCCCTCAGAATGCTCACGGCCCTCAGAATGCTTACAGCCCTCAGAATATTCACAGCCCCTCTGAATATTCACAGCCCCTCAGAATGCTCACAGCCCCTCAGAATGCTCACAGCCCTCAGAATGCTCACGGCCCTCAGAATGCTCATAGCCCTCAGAATGCTTACAGCCCCTCAGAATGCTCACAGCCCTCAGAATGCTCACAGCACCTCAGAATGATCATAGCCCTCAGAATGCTTACAGCGCCTCAGAATGCTCACAGCACCTCAGAATGCTCACAGCCCTCAGAATGCTCACGGCCCTCAGAATGCTCACAGCCCTCAGAATGCTCTCATCCCTCAGAATATTCACAGCCCTCAGAATGCTCACAGCCCTCAGAATGTTCACAGCCCCTCAGAATGTTCACAGCCCCTCAGAGTTTTCACAGCCCCTCAGAATGCTCACAGCCCCTCACCTCAGAATGTTCACGGCCCGTCAGAATGCTGACAGCCCTCAGAATGCTCACGGCCCCTCAGAATGCTCACAGCCCTCAGAATGCTCACAGTCCTCAGAATGCTCACAGCTCTCAGAATGCTCACTGCCCTCAGAATGCTCACAGCCCCTCAGAATGCTCACAGCCTCTCAGAATGCTCACAGCCCCTCAGAATGCTCACAGTCCCTCAGAATGCTCATGGCCCTCAGAATGCTCACAGCCCTCAGAATGCTCACGGCCCCTCAGAATGCTTACAGCCCCTCAGAATGCTCATAGCCCTCAGAATGCTTACAGCCCCTCAGAATGCTCACAACCCCCTCAGAATATTCACAGCCCTCAGAATGCTAAGGGCCCTCAGAATGCTCACAGCCCTCAGAATGCTCACAGCCCTCAGAAAGCTCACAGACTCTCAGAATGTTCACAGCCCTCAGAATATTCACAGCCACTCAGAATATTCACAGCCCCTCAGAATGCTCACAGCGCCTCACCTCAGAATGTTCACGGCCCCTCAGAATGTTCACAGCCCTCAGAATGCTCACAGCCCTCAGAATGCTCATGGCCCTCAGAATATTCACAGCCCCTTAGAATGCTCACAGCCCTCAGAATGCTCACAGCCCTCAGAATGCTCACGGCCCACAGAATATTCACAGCCCCTCAGAATGCTTACAGCCCCTCAGAATGCTCACAACCCCCTCAGAATGCTCACAGCCCTCAGAATGCTTACAGCCCCTCAGAATGCTCACAAGCCCCTCAGAATGCTCACAGCCCTCAGAATGCTAACGGCCCTCAGAATGCTCACAGCACCTCGGAATGCTCACAGCCTCTCAGAATGCTCACAGTCCCTCAGAATGTTCACAGCCCTCAGAATATTCACAGCCCCTGAGAATATTCACAGCCCCTCAGAATGCTCACAGCCCCTCAGAATAATCACAGCCCCTCAGAATGCTCACAGCGCCTCACCTCAGAATGTTCATGGCCCCTCAGAATGCTCACAGCCCTCAGAATGCTTACAGCCCCTCAGAATGCTCACAACCCCCTCAGAATGCTTACAGCCCTCAGAATGCTCACGGCCCTCAGAATATTCACAGCCCCTCAGAATGCTCCTGGCCCTCAGAATATTCACAGCCCCTCAGAATGCTCACATCCCTCAGAATGCTCACAGCCCCTCAGAATGCTCACAGCCTCTCAGAATGCTCACAGCCCTCAGAATGCTCACAGCCCCTCAGAATGCTCACAGCCTCTCAGAATGCTCACAGCCCCTCAGAATGCTCACAGTCCCTCAGAATGCTCATGGCCCTCAGAATGCTCACAGCCCTGAGAATGCTCACGGCCCCTCAGAATGCTTACATCCCCTCAGAATGCTATTAGCCCTCAGAATGCTTACAGCCCCTCAGAATGCTCACAACCCCCTCAGAATATTCACAGCCCTCAGAATGCTAAGGGCCCTCAGAATGCTCACAGCCCTCAGAATGCTCACAGCACCTCAGAATGCTCACAGCCTCTCAGAATGTTCACAGCCCTCAGAATATTCACAGCCCCTCAGAATATTCACAGCCCCTCAGAATGCTCACAGCGCCTCACCTCAGAATGTTCACGGCCCCTCAGAATGCTCACAGCCCTCAGAATGCTCACAGCCCTCAGAATGCTCACGGCCCTCAGAATATTCACAGCCCCTCAGAATGCTCACAGCCCTCAGAATGCTCACAGGCCTCAGAATGCTCACAGTCCTCAGAATGCTCACGGCCCACAGAATATTCACAGCCCCTCAGAATGCTTACAGCCCCTCAGAATGCTCACAACCCCCTCAGAATGCTCACGGCCCTCAGAATGCTCACAGCCCTCAGAATGCTCACAACCCCTCAGAATGCTTGCAGTCCCTCAGAATGCTCACAGCACCTCAGAATGCTCATGGACCTCAGAATGCTCACAGCCCTCAGAATGCTCATGGCCCCTCAGAATGCTCACAACCCCTTCAGAATGCTCACAGCCCTCAGAATGCTAACGGCCCTCAGAATGCTCACAGCCCCCTCAGATTGCTCACAACCCCCTCAGAATGCTCACAGCCCTCAGAATGCTTACAGCCCCTCAGAATGCTCACAACCCCCCTCAGAATGCTCACAGCCCTCAGAATCCTAATGGCCCTCAGAATGCTCACAGCCCTCAGAATGCTCACAGCCTCTCAGAATGCTCACAGTCCCTCAGAATGTTCACAGCCCTCAGAATATTCACAGCCCATGAGAATATTCACAGCCCCTCAGAATGCTCACAGCCCCTCAGAATAATCACAGCCCCTCAGAATGCTCACAGCGCCTCACCTCAGAATGTTCATGGCCCCTCAGAATGCTCACAGCCTTCAGAATGCTTACAGCCCCTCAGAATGCTCACAACCCCCTCAGAATGCTTACAGCCCTCAGAATGCTCATGGCCCTCAGAATATTCACACCCCTTCAGAATGCTCCCGGCCCTCAGAATATTCACAGCCCCTCAGAATGCTTACAGCCCCTCAGAATGCTCACAACCCCCTCAGAATGCTCACAGCCCTCAGAATGCTTACAGCCCCTCAGAATGCTCACAAGCCCCTCAGAATGCTCACAGCCCTCAGAATGCTAACGGCCCTCAGAATGCTCACAGCACCTCGGAATGCTCACAGCCTCTCAGAATGCTCACAGTCCCTCAGAATGTTCACAGCCCTCAGAATATTCACAGCCCCTGAGAATATTCACAGCCCCTCAGAATGCTCACAGCCCCTCAGAATAATCACAGCCCCTCAGAATGCTCACAGCGCCTCACCTCAGAATGTTCATGGCCCCTCAGAATGCTCACAGCCCTCAGAATGCTTACAGCCCCTCAGAATGCTCACAACCCCCTCAGAATGCTTACAGCCCTCAGAATGCTCACGGCCCTCAGAATATTCACAGCCCCTCAGAATGCTCCTGGCCCTCAGAATATTCACAGCCCCTCAGAATGCTCACATCCCTCAGAATGCTCACAGCCCCTCAGAATGCTCACAGCCTCTCAGAATGCTCACAGCCCTCAGAATGCTCACAGCCCCTCAGAATGCTCACAGCCTCTCAGAATGCTCACAGCCCCTCAGAATGCTCACAGTCCCTCAGAATGCTCATGGCCCTCAGAATGCTCACAGCCCTGAGAATGCTCACGGCCCCTCAGAATGCTTACATCCCCTCAGAATGCTATTAGCCCTCAGAATGCTTACAGCCCCTCAGAATGCTCACAACCCCCTCAGAATATTCACAGCCCTCAGAATGCTAAGGGCCCTCAGAATGCTCACAGCCCTCAGAATGCTCACAGCACCTCAGAATGCTCACAGCCTCTCAGAATGTTCACAGCCCTCAGAATATTCACAGCCCCTCAGAATATTCACAGCCCCTCAGAATGCTCACAGCGCCTCACCTCAGAATGTTCACGGCCCCTCAGAATGCTCACAGCCCTCAGAATGCTCACAGCCCTCAGAATGCTCACGGCCCTCAGAATATTCACAGCCCCTCAGAATGCTCACAGCCCTCAGAATGCTCACAGGCCTCAGAATGCTCACAGTCCTCAGAATGCTCACGGCCCACAGAATATTCACAGCCCCTCAGAATGCTTACAGCCCCTCAGAATGCTCACAACCCCCTCAGAATGCTCACGGCCCTCAGAATGCTCACAGCCCTCAGAATGCTCACAACCCCTCAGAATGCTTGCAGTCCCTCAGAATGCTCACAGCACCTCAGAATGCTCATGGACCTCAGAATGCTCACAGCCCTCAGAATGCTCATGGCCCCTCAGAATGCTCACAACCCCTTCAGAATGCTCACAGCCCTCAGAATGCTAACGGCCCTCAGAATGCTCACAGCCCCTCAGATTGCTCACAACCCCCTCAGAATGCTCACAGCCCTCAGAATGCTTACAGCCCCTCAGAATGCTCACAACCCCCTCAGAATGCTCACAGCCCTCAGAATCCTAATGGCCCTCAGAATGCTCACAGCACCTCAGAATGCTCACAGCCTCTCAGAATGCTCACAGTCCCTCAGAATGTTCACAGCCCTCAGAATATTCACAGCCCATGAGAATATTCACAGCCCCTCAGAATGCTCACAGCCCCTCAGAATAATCACAGCCCCTCAGAATGCTCACAGCGCCTCACCTCAGAATGTTCATGGCCCCTCAGAATGCTCACAGCCTTCAGAATGCTTACAGCCCCTCAGAATGCTCACAACCCCCTCAGAATGCTTACAGCCCTCAGAATGCTCATGGCCCTCAGAATATTCACACCCCTTCAGAATGCTCCCGGCCCTCAGAATATTCACAGCCCCTCAGAATGCTCACAATCCCTCAGAATGCTCACAGCCCTCAGAATGCTCACAGCCCTCAGAATGCTCACAGCCCTCAGAATGCTCATGGCCCTCTGAATATTCACAGCCCCTCAGAATGCTCAGAGCACCTCAGAATGCTCATGGACCTCAGAATGCTCACAGCCCTCAGAATGCTCACGGCCCCTAAGAATGCTCATAGCCCTCAGAATGCTTACAGCCCCTCAGAATGCTCACAAACCCCTCAGAATGCTCACAGCCCTCAGAATGCTCACAGCCCTCAGAATGCTCACAGCCCTCAGAATGCTCACAGCCCTCAGAATGCTCACGGCCCCTCAGAATGCTCATAGCCCTCAGAATGCTTACAGCCCCTCAGAATGCTCACAACCCCCTCAGAATGCTTACAGCCCTCAGAATGTTCACGGCCCTCAGAATATTCACAGCCCCTCAGAATGCTCCCGGCCCTCAGAATATTCACAGCCCCTCAGAATGCTCACAACCCCTCAGAATGCTCACAGCCCTCAGAATGCTCACAGCCCTCAGAATGCTCACAGCCCT
Organism: Cricetiscus sungorus; assembly: GCA_030556225.1. NCBI lineage: Eukaryota > Metazoa > Chordata > Mammalia > Rodentia > Cricetidae > Cricetiscus > Cricetiscus sungorus. The sequence goes on along the minus strand of JANBXA010000163.1, from coordinate 2,071 downwards.
CAGAATGCTCACAGCCCTCAGAATGCTCACGGCCCTCAGAATATTCACAGCCCCTCAGAATGCTCACAGCCCCTCAGAATGTTCACAGCCCTCACAATGCTCACAGCCCCTCAGAATGCTCACAACCTCTCAGAATGCTCACAGCCCCTCAGAATGCTCACAGCCCTCAGAATGCTCACAGCACCTCAGAATGCTGACAGCCCCTCAGAATGCTCACGGCCCTCAGAATGCTTACAGCCCTCAGAATATTCACAGCCCCTCTGAATATTCACAGCCTCTCAGAATGTTCACAGCCCTTCAGAATGCTCACAGCCCTCAGAATGCTCACGGCCCTCAGAATGCTCACGGCCTCTCAGAATGCTCTCAGCCCCTCAGAATGCTCATAGCCCTCAGAATGCTTACAGCCCCTCAGAATGCTCACAGCCCTCAGAATGCTCACAGCACCTCAGAATGCTCACAGCCCTCAGAATGATCACAGCCCCTCAGAATGTTCACAGCCCCTCAGAGTTTTCACAGCCCCTCAGAATGCTCACAGCCCCTCACCTCAGAATGTTCCCGGCCCCTCAGAATGCTCACAGCCCTCAGAATGCTCACGGCCCCTCAGAATGCTCACAGCCCTCAGAATGCTCACAGTCCTCAGAATGCTCACAGCTCTCAGAATGCTCACAGCCCTCAGAATGCTCACATCCCTCAGAATGCTCACAGCCCCTCAGAATGCTCACAGCCTCTCAGAATGCTCACAGCCCTCAGAATGCTCACATCCCTCAGAATGCTCACAGCCTCTCAGAATGCTCACAGCCCCTCAGAATGCTCACAGTCCCTCAGAATGCTCATGGCCCTCAGAATGCTCACAGCCCTCAGAATGCTCATGGCCCCTCAGAATGCTTACATCCCCTCAGAATGCTCATAGCCCTCAGAATGCTTACAGCCCCTCAGAATGCTCACAACCCCCTCAGAATATTCACAGCCCTCAGAATGCTAAGGGCCCTCAGAATGCTCACAGCCCTCAGAATGCTCACAGCACCTCAGAATGCTCACAGCCTCTCAGAATGTTCACAGCCCTCAGAATATTCACAGCCCCTCAGAATATTCACAGCCCCTCAGAATGCTCACAGCGCCTCACCTCAGAATGTTCACGGCCCCTCTGAATGCTCACAGCCCTCAGAATGCTCACAGCCCTCAGAATGCTCATGGCCCTCAGAATATTCACAGCCCCTCAGAATGCTCACAGCCCTCAGAATGCTCACAGCCCTCAGAATGCTCACAGTCCTCAGAATGCTCACGGCCCACAGAATATTCACAGCCCCTCAGAATGCTTACAGCCCCTCAGAATGCTCATAACCCCCTCAGAATGCTCACGGCCCTCAGAATGCTCACAGCCCTCAGAATGCTCACAACCCCTCAGAATGCTTGCAGTCCCTCAGAATGCTCACAGCACCTCAGATTGCTCATGGACCTCAGAATGCTCACAGCCCTCAGAATGCTCATGGCCCCTCAGAATGCTCACAGCCCTTCAGAATGCTCACAACCCCCTCAGAATGCTCACAGCCCTCAGAATGCTAACGGCCCTCAGAATGCTCAAGCCCTCAGAATGCTCACAGCCCTCAGAATGCTCACGGCCCTCAGAATATTCACAGCCCCTCAGAATGCTCACAGCCCTCAGAATGCTCACTGCCCCTCAGAATGCTTACAGCCCCTCAGAATGCTCACAACCCCCTCAGATTGCTCACGGCTCTCAAAATGCTCACAGCCCTCAGAATGCTCACAACCCCTCAGAATGCTCACAGTCCCTCAGAATTCTCACAGCCCTCAGAATGCTCATGGCCCCTCAAAATGCTCACAGCCCCTCAGAATGCTCACAACCCCCTCAGAATGCTCACAGCCCTCAGAATGCTTACAGCCCCTCAGAATGCTCACAACCCCCTCAGAATGCTCACAGCCCTCAGAATGCTAACGGCCCTCAGAATGCTCACAGCACCTCAGAATGCTCACAGCCTCTCAGAATGCTCACAGTCCCTCAGAATGTTCACAGCCCTCAGAATATTCACAGCCCCTGAGAATATTCACAGCC
>JANBXA010000162.1:0-13705 GCA_030556225.1 Cricetiscus sungorus | reverse complement strand
CATAAAAAAAATATATTCTATATCTAATTACAAGCATTCAAAATCTATATAAAATCAAAAAATTGTTTTTACCATTAAACATCAACTTCTCAGGCAAAGAATAAGAATTTTAGTTTGATTCCTAGCTGATATATGCTGTAACATATTAAATATTATTTATTTGTTTATGTAACAATAAATGAATTTACATTCTTCATCCTGTCATTCCTATCACATTTCTATAGTTTTGTTTTTTTTTCTGCTTTTCTTATTCAGAGTTCCACTTCTTGTGTTTTTCTTCTTTGATGGGCTTCTTCCTGTTAGTTCTAGTTAATTTTTCTGGGAAGTGATCTGACACCTTAACTAATGAAAATTCTAGCTATGTAGGTGATCAGCGAGGACCAGGAAACACATAGACTTCACTTCTATATATCCCTAGTGACAATTCTCTAGTGCTCTAATTGGTATCGTTATATTTTTGCCCAGATTCCTCTGTGCTCATTACTACCCTTGCTCTGCATGTCTTAAAAAATTTGGAAATGGATGAAGTAAACAGTGTTTAATTGCTGAAATAAAATCCAAAGAATAAAGTAGAAAATGGAGAAAACCAAGTGCTTCATTATATAAACTTTTTTGAATAACTCTCAATTAAGCTGTAAAGTCATTCCACTTCACAGCTGATCTACTTTGTGTGCATGTTTTTAAGGTCACTTAATTTCAAGCTACCTTTAATAGTCATGTCTTCTGAGGAACAAATACTTAACTTTATGATAATGCAATTAAAGATCTAATTTCAATTTTTCCTAAAAGGAAATATATGCAAGTTAAAAGCTCTGCCACATTTGGCCCCAAACACAAATGATAATTGTTTTCAGCATTAATAGCCCATGGAAAGATCACATTATTAAATCTTACTCTCCAATGATTTTCCCTCAATCAATCTTTTCTGAAAAGAGTATGTTTATATAAAATTTTGTGTGCTTCAAAAGCTTTTGTTTCTCTTATTCCATCAACTCATCCTGCTTATTTCATCATAAAGGCAAAAATAAAGCAGTAGGAATCTTTGGGGCAGTTACAGGAGATAATGACAGATTTAACTTCAATGTTGTGATAATTCTGTCTCTTTGTCTCTTCATTTGCCACCTGTATCCTTGCTTTACTTTTAGGGACACACATCTGATGCGGGTGACAGATCTTGCAGAAAGTTTACAACATTCAGTTGAGTCTCTAGAAATTTGCAAGTAACTCATCTCTTCTTGCCGTTATCCTGTATATTTTGCTGATAAGGCTGGGATTCACCAACACCAATGTTTATATCACATTTCTACTTGCCTCTTTTTTGTGTCTACACTAATAATGTGATTAGATTCTCTAGGGGAGACACACAATGTCAGCAGTTATTCTTGAGGAGTTACCTTCAGTATCTATCTGATTTGTGTCTTATAGTAATTTGACTAATGCATAGTCAAAAAAACTCTACAAACATTCTTGCCTATATGAAAAACATTGTATAAACATGGGAAACAGAAATCTTGTGGGTAAAAACATCAGGAGCTGGCACCTCCAGACAATGCTTCAACAGACATAAAAAACCCAAACAAGTTCCTCATTTACCACTCTTGTCATTGGGATTTGGCTTTAAGGGCACCTTGCATGGTGTATAAATCTAATAAATGATATTAATTTAAACCAACATTGTTTTGGTTATCTGAGAATGTGATGGAACAAGTCATCTTGTGTATTAATTAGTTGTGGATGTGGTGGGAGAATAGAGGTACAAAATAGCCTGTACTCTCAACATCTTAAACATCTTATAAATGCCCAGATTTCGATTTACTTTTCGTCAAACTTCTCTGTAGTGAGGATCTTAGAACATTATGAAAACTACCCCTAGCCCTCAAATCTAATAGAAATTTCACACTTCACCCTATGTAAGTTAAAGTAGAGCAGAAACAAAAATTGCAAATGTGTCCTTCAATCCCAGTGGAACAGCACTTTGTGTGCATAACAAGTCAAGCTGTGTCTACACCTCCTTTTTACACTTATGCTTAGGCAATGGTGTTTAGAGTTGGTGAGCCATGGAATCTTTATTGTGGTTTTTTTACAGTCAAGAATAACTAACAATTAAAAGTACATCTAGCAACACCTTCTTCTTATACCTCCCATGTTTCCTCTTGTAACATCCCTATTCTCAGTTACATCACACAGAGTCCCCTCAAACTCTATGTTCTCCGGACTCCACCCACTTACATACTGTGGTCATTCTATAGTTTTGTTACATAAATTAGTTTTCTTTTGAAAAATATCAACATCTGTGGATAGGTACTGATTTTTAGTTCTTTTTTAAAAGATTTTCTTTTTTTAAACTGAGTCTAGTTGTGTTATATGTATTCTAATCACTGTCAATGTTTTGTCCTCTTTTGGGAGTATTATAATAAATTTGAGGGATAATATGCACATTGTTTGTTTTCTTTAATGGATTATTACATTTGTAGTTTTGTTTCATTGTTCAAATATTAATTATTTAATCCAACTATGGATGGAATAGACTATGTCTTTTTATTCTCTTTGTTCATACAAACATGAGAAAACACATGATTTCCTGTGTTTTCTCATAGTATATTGCCACAGTATAGTTTTTTCTTTTTCATGGAAAGTGAACTTTGGCATACTGCATGTGATTAATTTGGTTTTTCACAGTAACATAAAGTATTTCTTATGATATACCCTTATAGATTTTCAAATGTAAAATAACACATAGGTAAAATTTCCCTTCTTATAGCTCCAATGTTCATTGTCAGTTGGGCCTGCAATGGCACCTTGAAACTCTACTTTACACTCCATTATTTTTTTTTCAATTTCTTCTTTTATTTTTATTTTACATTATCAATCCCAGTTCCCTCTCCTTCCCTCTCTCCCATCTTCTTCCCCTGTCTCCCACCCTCACTTCCCCCCAACCACCCTTTCCTCCCATCCTCTCCCTCCCTTGGTATACCTTCCAGGAGGGGTCATTTAAATCTGTCAAGTCATTTGGAGCAGGGATTAGGAGCTCTCTCCTGTCTCTAGGTTAAGGGAGTTCTACTATATACTCTTAAATCTAGGTTTGGAATTACCTTTTTATATGTCAATGGGTATAAGTTACTAAGTGTTCATGAACACTTCACCATGTTATCTCTAAATGTGGATAAAAGTTTGTGTGTGATAACCTCACAAACATATCAATATTTTTAAATGATTACCAACACTTTTTACTAGTTTGATAGCTCTAACTTTTCTCTGTATATTCAGTACACAGTGGGACTTTCTTCCATGTGTTCTCATGAAAATGATTTTTCAATATGCCCAAGAACTATTCCTTGCTCTTATTGTCTACAAGGAATAAATTGTTTTAAACTACACACTCATGCTCTAGGAGTAGGTATTCTCTTGAGTCACACTGATCCAGGAAATAACTGTTTATATTATGTTTGAGTGGCCCATGAACATTTTTGCAGGGGCCATACTTTAAGTTTCTTTCCTGTAGATTGCACCATTTCATCCTCATTTAATGAATGTTTCCATGATTCATCAAAACCCCTTCAGTATCAGTAATGTTACTACTGTCTGCCATTAAGTATGTCCTTTGTACCACAATAAAGGTCCTTTATTCCAGAAATCCTTTTATTTATTTATTTTTAATTCAAAACAGGTTTTGATCATCTTAATTGCTTATTTTATTTGATCCAGGTTATTTTCTCCTCACTGCAATTACTTTGCCACACATCCTTACCCACTTTTTCTCACACCACCTGCTATCTTGACTTGGCTTCTTGGTATTTTGCCTGAGGGTTATTGAGACATGTCTTTTGACACACTGTTAAAGCTTTTGCATGGTTTTCCATGCAAAATTTGTAACATCCCTTACTATAATTATTTGTTATGAGTCCCCTTATCCCTAGATTTGAAGTAGTTTATTTCATGGCTGGAGTGGAGAAAAAGATATTTTAACTTTTTGTTTATTATTGCTCTTTAAAGATCATGTAGCCAACCTTGTATTTCTCACCATCTATCATCTCTTCTCATCACCTATCCCATTGCCCCAAGAAAGAGCTTGCAAATCTGCAGTCAGAATGTTTTGGCTTCTACTCATGTATTGTAACCACTCTGATAGGCCATCTGTGCTGTGCCCACCTCATGCTTTTTACTATCGGGTATGTAACAAGAATTAAAGAAAAAAGCCATGAATTAGAAAAAAAAACCTTAGAAGTATACATGGTATGAGATGAAGGAAGGAATGGAAAGTAGGAAAATGAAATAGTTATAATTTTAGAAATGTACAATTAAAAATAAAAAAACTTGACAATTGTATGCTTGCTTCATAGTTATGCTTGTTCCTTCCTCAAGGTTATGGGCTTGAGTTACCAATATCGCTCTCCGAAACTACTTTGTCCAATTCCAATGTGTTGTGTTTGGATGGCTTAAAAGGGCATACTCACCTGAAATGGTGAGTGCTGTGAGCTCAAACCCCATCTTTAGAATGGAGCATGACCTATACCCAGATTCCTTATAAAAAGAAAAATGCAAGCAGGTCACCAAATGCAAGTGAATTCAATAATAGTGGCTTTTCTTTTTTTCTTTTTTTAAGTCATTTTCTTTTTCTTTTCTTCTTTTTCTTTTTTTTTATTTTACAAGTGGATTCAAGTTTTCTCTCCTTAACTGTGTCTTACCCTCTCTCCCACCTCACATGCACCAGAAAACCCTCACCTCCCATCACCCCACCCTCATTTCACATGTATGGCTATGCTATCCAGGTGGGGTCATGGAAATCTGTCAAGTCATTTGAAGTAGGGACTAGGAATTCTCTCCTGTGTCTAGGGTAAGGGTGTATTCCTTCATGGGGGATGTGCCCACAAGGTCCTTTTGTGCACCAGGAATATATCCTGGTTCCACTGCCTGAAGTCGCTTAGACTGATCAGTCCTTCTAGCTGAGACCCATATTCAGGGGTTCTGAGTCAGTCCCATGCTGGATTCCCAGCTATCATTCTGGGGGTAGGATTAGTTCCTCCTTGTTCAGGTCAGCTGTCTTTATGTGTTTCTGCAACCTTGTCCTCTCTCTCTGCATCTGGATCCTAGATCGACTCAGTGTTTAGTTATGGATGTTGCTTCTGCTTCCAATGGTACTAGATGAGGGCTCCATGATGGAGGATAAGTTAGTTGTTGATCTCACTATCAGGGAAGGGCATTTATAGTTGCTTTTCCACGGTTGCTTGGATTGTTAGTTGGAGTCAGTCTTATATGTCTCTAAACCTTTCTTTAGGTTCAGTTTTCTCTTCAATCCAATAATGGCTTTATCTTTTATGTTCTCTCTCTCTCTCACTCTCTCTCTCTCCTGTCGTCTATCCCTACCCTGATTCCATATCCCTAGTCACATGTGCTTTCCTCCCCTCCTCTTCTCTTTCTACATTCACTGCCCCTCCACTTCCCATGTGCTCTGGAGTACTTGTCCCTTCCCCCCTTTTGTGAAGGACCATATACAAATCTCTTAGAACACACCTTGTATCCTATTCCTTCTAAGGTGGTGTGAATTATAGGCTGGTGATCCTTTGCTCTAGGTCTAAAATCCATATAAAATCCATATATGGGTACTACACACCATGTTCATCTTTTTGCTTACTGTTACCTCATTGAAGGTTTCTTCAAGTTCCATTCACTTGCCTGTGACCTTCAAGATTCCGATTAATTTTTTTGTAGAGTCGTATTCCATTGTGTCGATCCTCACATCTTTTTTATCCATTCATCAGTTGTGGGGGCATCTAGGATTGCTTCTAGTTCTTGCTATTACAAATGATGCTGCTATGAACATAGTTAAACACATGTCTGTGTTCATGGATGTGGATTATTTGGGTATGTGCCTAAGGGGGATTACCTGGTCCTGTGTAATCTAATTCCCATTTTCATGAGGAATCACCATACTGATCTCCAAAATGGCTGTATGAGTTTCACTCACCCAGCTGAGGAGAAGTGTTCCCCTTTCTCCACATTCTCTCCAGCATAAGTTGTCATTGGTGTTTCTAATTTTAGTCATTCTGCAGGAGTAAGATGGTATCTCAAATTTGTTTTGATTTGCATTTCCCACAGTAGCTAAGGATGCTAAGCGCTTTATTAAGTGTCTTTCAGCTTCTTTGATTTCCTCTATTGAGAATTCTTTCTTCAATTTCTGTACCCCATTTTTAATAGGGTTATTTGGTGTTTTCTTGACTAGTTTTTTGAGTTCTTTAATATATTTTGGAGATCGCCCTTTGTTAGATGTAGCATTGGTAAAAATCTTTTCCCAGTCTGTGGGTTACCATTTGATCTTGCCCCTGTGTCCTTTTGCCTTACACAGAGCTTCTACTTTCTAGGGTCCCATTTATTATTGGTGTTGATCTCAGTGTCTGTGCTACTGATTTGTTTAGAAACTTCTGTCTCCTATCCAATTTGTTCAAGGGTACCTCCTACTTTTTTATTCTAAGAGGTTCCATGTAGCGAGATTTATTTTGAGGTCTTTGATCCATTTGACTTAAGTTTTGTGCATCAATAGACATGGGTCTATCTGCAGTGTTCTACACACCATCATCCAATTCATCCAATTGTGCAAGCACCATTTGTTGAAAAATGCTTTCCTCCCCCCATTGTATTCGTTTAGCTATTTTGTCAAAAATTAAGTGTTCATAGGTGTGTGGGTTAATATCAGGATTTTCAATCTGATTCCATTGTCTCTTTATTTTTGTGTCAATCCAGCTGTTTTCAAACTATAGCTTAAACTTAAAAGTCAGGGATGGTATCCCCTGAAGTGCTGTTATTGTACTAGTTGTTTTTGCTATCTTGGTCTTTTTGTTTTTCGTTAAGTTGGTTATTATCCTTTCAAAGGTCAGTGAAGAATTGTGCTATTTTAATGGAGATTGCATAGAATCTGTAGATTGCTTTTTAAGATATGCCATGTTTACTATATTTATCCTTCCTATCCAGAGGCGTGGAACCTTTCCATTTTCTGTATCTTTTTTAACTTCTTTCTTTAAAGCCACAAAGTTCTTATTGTATAGGTCTTTCACGTGTTTTAAGCATTACACTCAAGATACTTTAATGTTGTTTGTGGCTATTGTAAGGCGTGATGTTTCTCTGATTTCTTTCCAAGCTTGTTTGTCATCTGAATAAAAGTGGGGCTATATATTTTTGTTTATTTATCTGTAGCTTGCTGAAGGTGTTTATCAGGCTTAGAGTTCCCTTTAGATTTATTGGGTCACTTATATAAACTATCATACCACCTGCAAATAGAACAGTTTCCCTCTTCCTTTTCCAATTTGGATGCCCTTGATCTCCATTTGTTTTCTTATAGCTTTAGCTAGAACTTCATACAATATTGAAGAGATATGACAGGACGCCTTGTCTTGTTCCTGATTTTAGAGGAATTGCCTTAAGCTTCTCTGCATTCAGTTTGATGTAGGCTGTTGGTTTACTGTTATATTCTCTTATTATGCTTAATTACGTTCCTTTTATCCCTATCTCTCCAACTTTTATCATGAAAAAGTATTGAATTTTGTCAAAAGGCTTTGTCAGCATCTAGGGAGATGATCCTATGGTTTTTCTTTTTCCAGTTTGTTTATATGGTGGATCACGTTGATATTTTTATTTAAACCATCCCTGAACCCAGGGATAAGCCTCTTGGTCATGGTGGATGATTTCTCTGATGTATTCTTGGATTTGGTTTATCACATTGTATTAAGTATTTTTGCATTTTTGTTCATCAGGAATATTGATCTGTAGTATTTTTTCTTAAGGTTGTATCTTTGTGAGGCTTGGGTACCAAGATGATTGTGGCTTTGTACAAAGAGTTTGGTAATGAACCTTCTGTTTCTTTGTGTGGAACAATTTGAGGAGTATTGGAATTAGCTCTTCTTTGAATTTCTGGTAGAATTCTGCACTGACCATCTGGCCTTGTGCTTTGTTTGGTTGAAAGATTTTCCATGACTGCTTCTATTTCATTGGGGGTTACTAGGTCTATTTATTTGTTTTTCTGTTCTTGATTTAATTTTGGTAAGTGGTAGTTCTCCAGAAATTTGCCCATTTCTTTTGAATTTTCAAAATTTGTGGAGTACAGGATTTCAAAAGTATGACCTGAAAGTTGTCTGATTTCCTCTGTGTCTGTTGTTATGTCCCCTTTTCGTTTCTGATTTTGATATTTTCAATGTTTTTCTCTCTCTCAGCTTTTTTGTTAGTTTGGATAATAGTTTTCTATCTTGTTGAATTTCTTGAAAAAAATAACTCTTTGTTGCATTATTTTTTTGTATTGTTTATGGTTAATATTTTATTGATTTCAGCTCAAATTGATTATTTCCTGGTGTCTATTCCTCAGGTTAGTTTGCTCCTTTTTGTTCTAAGGCTTTCAGTTGTGCTGATTAATTCTCTAATGTGACTCTCCTCTGTTTTTTTCATATGGGCACTTATCCAATAACTTCCCTTGTAACACTGCTTTTAAAGGTGTCCCATAAAGTTCAGGTATGTCATGTCCTCATTCTCATTGAAATTTAGGAAGTCCTTAATTTGTTTCTTTATTTATTCATTTGATCCAGTTTGTTGCAAATGCACATTGTTCACTTTCCATGAGTTTGTAGTGTTTCTATGATATGTGTTGTTTTTGAATTCCAGGCTTTAAAGCATGGTGGTCTGATAAGATACAGGGGACTATTGATGGGAGATGTTATTCTGTAAATATGTTTCTCATACTGGTTAATGAATAAAGCACTGTGGCTAATGAGAAAGCAAGATGCTGGCCCACCACACTGGGATAAATACCATGTTGAAATACTTAGATAAGTAGGAATGGGTTAATAATTAAGACAGAGCTAGCCAATAAGGAAATTAACTGCCAGACTTATATCAAATAAGATCTCGGTGTTATTTGGGTTTGGCATGAAGCTTGGTGATGAACCACTGGCGGTGGAGGGAAAAATGTGCTCCCAACATAATGGTTTCAGAAGTGCTAATAACTTTCACTTAAAACTTAACAAAAACTTAATAAGGTTTTATAAACAAAAAACAAAGACTCAAAATTTCTTGTAACAGCATTTTTCTGGATTGGATTCTGTTTTGCTATTGACAAACAAAGATTTGCATGGCTTCTTTAAGTGAGGTTTCCTGACTCAGCATAAGCCGGCAAAAAACCATGGATTTTAAAGAGCTCAGTTAACAATTCATTGGTGTGTCCAAGAGCTAGCAATGCACTACAATATCTCCAATCAGCATGCTTTAGAAGCAATGCACAAAAAAAGCAGTGAGCACAGTGCTCACTGTTTATGTAAAATATGCCCCACCATCTTATAAAAAAAAAAAATAAACTGTTGCTTTCATTTTAGAACTGTTGTTGTTTACCATAAACGGCTTGTGGCCAAAAAAAGATAAAATTTATAAAGACATATTCACATTAAGAAAAACTGCTAAGGTTTACAGTGTGTTTTAAAATAATACGTTGGCCTGGGAAACAAAAAAACAGGATACATGGTTTAAAAAAGAAAAAAGGAAATAAATACTGGGTGTGGTGCATCCTTTAATCTCACACTGATTTCAAAGAAACCTGGTATCCAGAGTATTCCAGAAAATAAAAGTTACCAAAAAACCCTATCTCCAAATTTAAAAATAGAAGTAGAAGAAATAGAATGTAAAAAAGCCAAAGTAAAGATGGAAAGCACAGACAAACTTCGGATACTATACATGATTCTGTTGTCATTCAACTGTTTACTCCTGAGAAATAACAACAACTATAAAGAAATGCTGCTGGATTAATCCAATATATATTTTAAAAATATTTTGACTACAAAATTTAAGTTCAGGGATAAGTTACTGGGGAAAAAAATTTCTAATTTTGTTTCCACAGAAAATGAAAAGCTGTATTCCTTCCAACTAATTATTTATCAAGCAAACCCCTGAAGCAACATCAATGGGACAATGCATCTGTGCAGACCACTACAGCCAGGAATTCTGCATCTTCTTAGGATTCCCATACATGCCCCATACCAGCTGGAAGTAGTTTGAAAGAATACATCCAAAATTCTATATTGTTCATAAAATTTTTGTTTTCATTTAAGTGGGCTTGGTTATAAATGGTTTTATCCATACGCAATCTTTTTAAATGTAAAAAGCGGGGAATTATGTATAGATAAATACATTGCCTTGGAATGATTTTCTTTTATTGATATAAAATTTAAGGTCAATTTTGTAATATGTATATTTCTCCTCTTGTTTAGGTATTGTGTTTATATGGGTCATTGAAAAATTAATGTATAATTTATACAGATATAGAGATTACTATGATAGTCAGAGGTTATAGTTAAGTTAGTTAGGATTTCTAATATGTAGAGATGTATTTGAGATGAATAGCAATTCTTCCTATCTTTCAAAGACCTAAAACTATGAATTTAAAAATTGTTTAGGGATTTTCTTGACAAGTGAACATATCTGTTCCTGCAATACCACCTGCATCAGAAAAATACCTCGTTTTCCAGAATTTGCTTTCAATATGGCAAGTGTATCCATTTGGGCAAGAAACTGCTCTTGTCTGAACTGTTAGACTTCATGCTTTATAAACTGATCACCCAGGAGGTTACTGCGAAAACAGATACTGTTACGGGTTCCTTCTTCATGAGTCTCCAACACACTCGGGCTTGGGCTGAAGATGGGACATTACAGAAGAAGCTTCAGATGATTGACCAGGCGTTAATTGTCTCTTGTCGTTTCTAGAGTTTATATTTATTTTTCTGTAGTCTTTAAGTTAACAATAGTTATGGTTATAGTTTTTCCTTAGTTAGGATTAAAGATAAGTTACATATAGAACTTTAACTCACAAGATGAATATGATATTTTCTGTAAGTCTTACAAAAGTTAATACCTAAATATTGTTAACTTTATTCTTATTTGATAACTTTGTGCTATGTTATATGTTAAAACCCTTCTTTTTATTTTAACAGAAAAGATAGATAATGAGATTTATTCTGTTAATATGTGTTACAGGAAGGTTCCTCCCGCCACCTCCCACCTCCACCATGGTCCTGCAACCACGTGTGCCCCAAATAACACTCAACTCTGTATTTATACATCCTGTTGGCCATTACCATTATTGTTTATGGTTACTCTGTCTTAATTATTACCATTTCTACTTATCTAAGTGTTTCCACGTGGGCATCTTATTGGGACCGCGTCAACATCCTGCTTCTTCCTGGGCTACATCTCACTCCTACTACTTCCTCTCTCCTCCTCTGGTCCCTTGCCCCCCTATCTTGTTATCTCATTGTCCACAGTGCTTTATTAACCAGTATGAAAACATATTACAGAATCACATCTCCCATCATCTCCTCTTTTCTGTCTAAAGTAAAAGAAGGGGTTTTAACCTTAACATAGTAAAATATAACGTACAACAGTTATTAAATAAGAATCACAGTAAACAATATTTAGTCCATTAACATTTTGTAAGATTTAAAGAAAATATCATTTATCTTATTTTCGTTAGTTTAAGTCCTATATTAACTTATCTTTAATCCTCACTTACCATAACTACCTGTCTTTAACTTCTTTAAAGTCCATAAAATTTTACTCTAGAAATGCGACAACTCATTGCCTGGTCAGTCATTCGTTCTTTTGTAATGTTTTATCTTTACCATGCCATAGTGTGTTCTACACTTACTGCAGCAAACTTTTTTTGTGTCCTGTGGATTCTGGCTGTTTGCCCCTCTTTTATGGCTTAGGAATCCTAGCAATGTCCATCTTGAATCAGCAGTCACCTTTTTGTGGGTCCTGTATGTCCAGTTTCTACAACATAAAATCAAACAGTCTAAAAAAAATACCTTGTTCAAATGAGCTAGTCTTGTCATATTAGAAGCAAACTTTATAATGTGTTTTTTGATGTCCATCTTTTTTTTTTTTTTTTTTGTGAGGTGGTGTTACCAGGAGCAATTGTCCTTACTATCAAAAAAACCTAAATCATTTTAAATGTCATATTTTGTAGGAATCTTTGAAAGGTTTGAAGGAATGTCTATTTATCTCAAATACATCTCTGTATATCTAAAATCCTACTAACTCTCCGTTTACTATCATATAATTCTCTAATCTGTACTAAATTATACATTACATTTTTTAATGACTATATAACACAATACCTAAACAAGAGGAGAAATATACATATCACAAAATTACTTAAATTGTATCAATAAAAGAAAATCAAGATTGTTTATGGTTATAACCATTTATAACCAAGTCCATTTAAATAAAACACACTTTTATAAACAATATTTGGGAATTTGGCGTCGTTTTTTAAAACTACTTTCTACTGTTGTAGACGCTGTCATGGGGGTCCAAGAGATGCAGAAATCTTGACTGTAGTTTGTAAGGCTTTGTTTCAACTGTTTTAATGTTGGATCATCTGGGCACTGTTTTAGGGGTCTGTGGCTTGAGTCAACCACAAAAGTCTAAATCATCTTTTCATTTTTTGTGGAAACAAAAATAGAAATCCTTTTCCCAGTAACTTGTCAACTTAGGCTTAAATTTTTGAGCCAAATATTTTTAAAATATATATATTGAATTAATCTAACAGCATTTTTTATCATATTGTTATTTTCTCAGCAATCAAATGATTTAAAAGACAACAGAATCCATATGTATCCAACATTTTTCTGTGTTTTATATCTTTACGTTGCTTTTTTATTACTTTAATTTATTCTACTTTTATTTTTACATATTTTAGTTTCTCTGTGTACTTTTATCTGTCTAATTCCAGTGCATACCAGGTTTGCTTTGAAATCTCATCCTGTCTCAGTGCTCGGATTAATGGCATCCCCATTATACCCATTCATTCTACTTTTTTTCTTTTTTCCTTATCCCTGTTTCTTTTTTCTCCCAAGCCAGCGTATTTTTAAAACACAGTTAAAAACCTTCATTGCAGCTTTTGTACACACCAATGAATTGTTAGCAGAGCTTTTTAAAAGCAAGGCTGCTTTTAGCCGCTTATGTTAATTTTGGAAACCACCCTTAAAGGAGCCGTGTAACTCTCTCTGTCTACTACAAAACAAATCCAACCGAGAAAATGCTGCTACTAAGAAGTCTTGCTAAGTTTCTGTTCCCTTGTTTCTAAAAATATTTTTTAAGCTTTTGTTAAGTTTTAAGTGAAAGTTCTCAATCCCCTCCTACACCATTATGTTAAATTCCTCCCTCCACCTCCCCAACCTGCCACCATGGTCCTGCAACCACATTACTTCCCAATAACACTCAGAGACTCTGTATTTGATACAATCCTGTTGTGCTTACCATTATTGTTTATGAGCTCAAGCTCTGTCACTAACATATTAACCCAATTTCTACTTATCTAAGTGTTTCCACGTGAAATCTCTTATCCAGCATCCTGCTTCTTTCCTGAGCTACATCTCGACTCCTACAACTTCCTATCTCCCTCCTCCTGGTCTCCTATCCCCACGTCCTATCTTGTGTCTTTGTCCACAGTGCTTTATTAACCTATGAACATATATACAAAATCACATCTCCCATCAATTGTAGTGGGATTTTCACCGTGTGTCTCTGCTTCTGTGACTTACCACACCCATTGAGGGGTGGAGTCAGGCGGGGAAATAATCATGGAGTTTAGTCTCAGGGAGGGGGCGGAGGAAAGGCCTTTCCTGGCAGGACAGGGAGGTCATCCAGTTTTAACTGCTGTGTTCATCTGTCTGTT
>JANBXA010000161.1:0-243118 GCA_030556225.1 Cricetiscus sungorus | reverse complement strand
ACTGTAGGGAGCCATTTCCAAGTACCGTTGGTAGACAGGAGGGATGCGCATGCGCTGGGTAATTTTCAATCCCTGGGTCCCTGCCTCTCCCGTGGCGTCATATGGGCCGATGAGCAGCAGCCAGTCAGGGGGTGACATGTCCAAGGCAGAGGCTGCTAGCCTATATGGGATGGGTTTTGTGTGTTTGGGGTCTCTCTGTCCTGTAAGCTTATGCTCTCCCTCTCAAGAGCATTAAAGCTTTACTGCAGAAGGATCCTGAGTGTGCCGAGTCGTTTTTGCTGGCGAGATGGTAGTGCGGGACATCTGGTGCCGAAACCCAGGAATCAAGACCTCATCATCATCAGCACCATCGGAGACCCCTTGGTTACAAGGAGGATTCAGAACTGCAGGTAAGTACGTTCGGAGAGGTATGTCTTTTCTGGACTTTGGCTTGGGACTGTCGCCACCTTGGGACAGTAGTGTCGAGGCTTTAGTGCTTGTCCTTGGGGCCATTTTGATCTTTTCCGCTATCCTGTTAGCAAAGTGTCAAAGTACCAGATTGCTACAGAGAAGGTCCAAATTGCCAATACTGGCCACTTTATAGGGTCCATGGTGCTCCCGGACAAAATCCTTCTGCAGAAATTAAAAATGTATAGGGGCGAATTACATACTTTAAATGACTTTCAAAAATTATTAGGAGATATAAATTGGCTACGGCCATTCCTAAAGATCCCCTCTGCAGATTTAAAGCCCCTGTTTGATATTTTGGAAGGGGACGCTCATATTACCTCCCCAGATCTTTGACACCCGCGCAGAGGCCCCTCCGCTCAGTGGAGAAGCTATTGAGGAAGCCCAATTATGTTGTATTGACCCGTCACAACCCTTTTTTTCCCTCTGTGTGTTCAATACGAAGAAACTACCCACTGCAGTGCTTTGGCAGGATGGGCCCTTATTGTGGGTCCATCCACATGCCTCCCCGCAAAAGATTATTGATTGGTACCCTGCAGCAATAGCTCAGTTTGCCCTTAGGGGTCTGAAGGCCGCTGTCAGCCATTTTGCAGACATCCCACGGCTTTAATTGTTCCCTACAACTCTTTTCAGGTACAGACATTGGCGGCCGCCTCTGATGACTGGGCCATATTAGTCACCACCTTTTTGGGGAAAATTGATAATCATTACCCTAAACACCCTCTGTTACAATTTGCTGCATCTCATCCTATCGTATTTCCCAGGGTCACCTCTCTTACCCCACTAAAAGATGGATTGGTGGTATATACAGATGACTCCAAGACTGGCCTGGGAGCCTATGTGGTGGGTACCCAGGTGTTCTCGTGGCAGTATGCTGAAACTTCCCCTCAGGTGGTAGAATGCTTGGTGGTATTAGATGTTCTTCAAATATTCCTAGGTCCCCTTAACATTGTTTCTGACTCCTCCTATGTGGTCAATGCTGTAAACTTACTGGAGATGGCTGGAGTCATTAGATCCACTAGCAGAGTGGCATCTATATTCCAAAAATTACAAGATTGCTTGTTAACCAGACAGGCTCCCATGTATATTACACATATTAGGGCCCATTCGGGACTTCCTGGCCCAATGAGCCAAGGAAATGATTTGGCAGATAAAGCCACAAGGCTGGCTGCAGTAGTTTTTGTCCCCCTGCTGCAAGCTGCTAAGGCCTTCCATGACAACTTTCATGTTACTTCTGAGACCCTACGAGTCGCTTCTCTCTTACTAGGAAAGAGGCACGTGATATTGTTACTCAATGTCACAATTGCTGTCAGTTTCTCCCCCTGTCCACCATACCGGAGTAAATCCAAGAGGGATTCTGCCATTGCAAGTGTGGCAGATGGATGTCACTCATGTTCCTTCCTTTGGAAAACTCCAATATGTGCATGTATCAATAGACACCTGCTCTGGTGTCCTCCATGCCACACCACTCACTGGAGAAAAAGACCTCCCATGTAATTCAACACTGTCTTGAGGCATGGAGTGCCTGGGGAAAGCCTAAATGCTTGAAAACTGACAGTGGACCTGCTTATACTTCTCAGAAGTTTAAACAATTTTGTGCACAAATGCAAGTCACACATGTCACGGGCTTGCCATACAACCCTCAAGGGCAGGGCATCATTGAGTGCGCACATTGCACGCTCAAATCATACTTAATTAAACAAAGAGGGGAATAATAAAGGATTTGCCCCCCGTGCCACGAGTTGCCATGGCAGTGGCACTTTTCACCATAAATTTTTAAACTCCAGATGAGTATGGTCAGACTGTGGCAGAGCGACAGTGCTCAGACCCACATCTACCTAAGGAACTGGTGAAATGGAAAGATGTGTTAACCAATGAATGGAAAGGCCTGGATCCTATTTTAATAAGATCCAGGGGAGCTGTTTGTGTTTTCCCGAGAATGAAGAAAATCCTTTCTGGGTCCCTGAAAGACTTACCAGGACAGTCCTGGAGCAGAAGGATGCAGCAGACCAGAAACATGAAAAGGGGGAGCAAGCTGATGTTACTGATGATGATCAAGACCCCAGCTGTCCAGGGGGAACCACGTTGGGGAATCATGTCAACGTTCCCACTTCCAATGCCGGTGATGTATAATGCACAGGTTTTTCCCTGATTGACTTTACCCTGGACTGGATGCCAGCCCAGGGACTCTGCTTGGGCCGTTGAGGGCTTGTTCTATTTTTCCCCCAATATGGGTATGGGAACTAATTTCACATCCTTGGATCCCATGCGATCCAGCCTTGACCCATTTGACCAGTGGCTGCTCTGTGGCATTAATGGAAGCTGCACTGATCTTACATTTATGGCAATGCTTAAAAGGGGTAAAAGTGAAAAATGGAGGTTGGAGTTTGACTGAAAAGGGTCTTTGGGGAGCAGCCTCAAGTCGGGCCATAGCTCTGGGTCATTTAGTTGGACTGCCAATGATATAAAGTATCAATCCTTCAAACATACAGATTATGATGCCACACCAGTGTGTGTCTGGCCTCCTTTTATGTGGATTGTGAGCAATAAGAGTGCTATAGATAATGAATTACATTGTGAGTCCAGTAAATGTTACTATACTTTATGTTGGGATGCTCAAAAATTCCCCCTTGTGGTTGTAACTCGAATGCCGTGCTTTGTGCCCGTTCCAATAGAGGCGCCCAGCAGCATGACATTATTTCAAGAAAAGAGGGACTTTAGAATCTCAGCAATTATTGTCGCCATCGTGGCTACTACTGCGGTCACGGCAGCAGTGACAGCCTCTGCCCTTGCACTATCCACCTCGGTGCAAACTGCACAGGCTATTAATGGCTTGTCGGCTACTGTCTCCGAGGCCCTGGATAAGCAGGCCTCTGCAAATACTCAGATACAGGGTGGCCTGATGCTGGTAAACCAGTGCATTGATTTAGTGCAGGAGCGGTTGGACATGTTGTGGCAGATGGCCCAATTAGGCTGTGAGCAAAAGCTCCCCGGCCTATATGTCATCTCCATCCAATATGAGAATTTTACCAAAGCAGCTAATTTGTCTAAAAGCCTTTCTCAGTTCAGAATTGGACCTCCGAGTTTGAGCAGACACTTCAGGAGCTGAGAGCCGCTATTATCCAGGTCAACTCCACTCATCTTGACTTGTCTCTGACGGAGGGATTGTCATCATGAATTGCCTCAGCTGTTTCTTATTTCAAAGAATGGGTGGGGGTGGGATTGTTTGGCGCAGCCATCTGTTGCGGACTGTTGTTGCTTCTTTGGCTGGTCTGTAGGCTCAGGGCTCAAAATAAGAGGGACAAGGTGGTTATCGCCCAAGTGCTTGTAGCTTTGGAACAGGGGGCTTCCACAGATATTTGGCTAACAATGCTTAAGCAGTAGGCCGCCGGTCAGACAGCTCTTGCACACCCAGAGCATAGGCTCATTGCACAGGGTAGAATGTCTGGTAGGGATGCCGAGCAAAGCATCGCACAGGGAGTTGCCTGGCTCTCTGGGAGGCATGTTGTCCCGCATAAGGGTTGCCTGCCCTAGTCTCCCTTTCCCAGAAAAACGGCAGAGACGGGTCGAGGTCACTCGGGGTGAGTTGACAGCCCATAGCTTACTCTGCACATGGTCTTAATTTTTGATCTGGGAGGTACAACCTCTGTCTCTATCCCTCGTTATATGGGTGACCTACCTTCTGAAAATTGGGAAGCCTCATTAATTCTGTTCCTATTAATTGACTCTGTTTAAAATAAATAAAAAAAGGGGGAGATGTAGGGAGCCGTTACAAGTACCGTTGGTAGACAGGAGAGATGCGCATGCACTGGGTAATTTTCAATCCCTGGGTCCCTGCCTCTCCCGTGGAGTCATATGGGCTGATGAGCAGCAGCCAGTCATGGGGTGGCACGTCCAAGGCAGAGGCTGCTAGCCTATATAAGGGATGGGTTTTGTGTGTTTGGGGTCTCTCTGTCCTGTAAGCTTATGCTCTCCCTCTCAAGATGCATTAAAGCTTTACTGCAGAAGGATCCTGAGTGTGCCACATTTGGCGAGACGGTAGCGTGGGACAACAGGGTTTCTCTGTGTAACTTTTATCTTTCCTGGAATTCACTTTGCATACCAGGATTACACTGAAATCACAGCAATATGCTTGCCTCTGTTTTCTGATTGCAGGGATTAAAGGCGTGTGCCACCACTCCCAGGAACTCTATTTCTTTTTTCTTTTTTAACCATTGTATCCTGTTTCTTTTTCTCTCCCAAGCCAACGTATATTTTAAAACACAGTGTAAACCATCATTGCAGCTCTTGTACACACCAATGAATTGTTAGCATAGCTCTTTAAAAGCAAAGCGGTTTTTTGCCGCTCATGCTAATTTTGGAAATCTCCCTTAAAGGAGCCATACAAATTTTTGCTTGCCTTTTACAAAACAGAGTCCAACCCAGAAAAAATGCTTCTACCAAGAAGTCTTGCTTGTCTTTTTTCCTTTGTTTCTAAAACATTTCTTAAGCTTTTTTTTTTTTTTCAGTTTTAAGTTAAAGTTCTTATAGCCACCTGTAGCGTGTATGTTTTCTGCCAGCCTGTCTGGTCCCATTGCAGAGCTGGCTGGCCTCAAATAACATGCTGAGACTCTGTATTTGATACAATGCTGTTGGCCAGTTACTATTATTGTTTATCGGCTAGCTCTGTCTTAAGAATTAATCCATTTCTACTAATCTAAGTATTTCCACGTGGCTCATCTTACCAGATAATGGTAGGTCGCATCTTATTTCTCCAGGCTCTACATGTTTTCTCTTTCTTCTGCCTAATCTTTTATCCCCACCTATCTTGCTTTCCCATTGGCCACAGTGAGTGCTTTATTCATTAACCAGTATGAGAAACATATTTACAGAATAACATCTTCCAAAATACATTAGCATTATTATAGCTTGTATTGTGTATAAAAGTCCATATTCTTAAACATGCAGCTAAGAAGTGCATATAAAACAGTAGGAGTATACTGTTGCCTTTGAGTTATAACAATACCTATGACTTTAGGGTGAAAAGAATGAATATTCTTTTTTCTGTCAAGAGGGCTGGATATATACATTGAATTTAGATGCTTTTAGCAAAAGAAGCCCATTTAAGTTCCTTAGAAGGCAATCTAAGTAAATTTAAAATCTTGAGTATGTTATTAATAATAGTACTCAGTATTTTGCCAGCTTACAAAACATCATTTGTTAATGGTAAAACTTGGAACGTCTTAAATCTTAGTATAATAAAATATAGGAGCTAGGAAATCAGAAACATTTTTATTTAATTTTATATCATTTTTGACCCTTATAAAAGTAAAGTTTTCATACTTTTAGACTTTCTAAACTTGTATTTATTTTGGAATATTTTCTTAGACCCTTAGAAGTTAGATAAATTTAAAACCAGTTCTTTTGCACAAATGATTTACCTGTCTGTGAATTTGCATTTTTCATCAGGAGACGCAATAGCTCTAGAAAACCAAAGCCTTATTTTATTAATGCATTAACCAGGTAGCTGTTGTTAAATTGATAAGGCTACAGTTAGCAATCAACACCATAACAGAAATAAGAAGGAAAAATTATAGCAGGAAGTATTATTCAAATGGCATCTGTATCAGTTGAAACAAAAGGACACTTAGCAGCTGTCAAATTATCTCAATAGACTCCAGGGGTAAATTTATTGTGGGCAAGGGCCAGTCTTCCAGTATCACACAAGATAGCCTTGATCTTCAGCTGCCTTATATGGCAGTATAGGCCTTCAGCTACTAGACCTGGAAGGTCTGTGGAATTTTCTGGTGGGTAAGGAACTTGAGAAAATTGGCATACTTTGACTTAGGTGAAGGTATCCAGTCAACCAACAGTGTCTCCAGTTTGTGTAAGACCTTGGCAGCAAGCAATACAAGGGGCAGTTTACTCAGGGGTTAGCATCACCACAATATAGTTATGTGCCCCATCTGTCTTCTATAAAAATATTAAGGCCCTGTCTAGGAGTTGACCTTTTTGTCTATGATAGGAGGACTTTTTTGTCCACTGAACATTTTAAATGTCATAGTCATCAGATACTTAAAATTTTAAAATGGCCTTCTAATAAGTATACCTCAGTCTAAATAAATGTTGCTTGTTTATAGTTATTTGATTAGGCTTTACCCTGAAAATATAAATTGGATGTTAAAACATATTCTTGTAAATGAACTACATTTATACTTCTGCATGACTATAAGCATGATTCTGAACATATTAAAGAATTTTTATTTATAGAATTATTTATTTAATAGGTCACTATTAGCTTGCATGTCTTAGTTATATTTTATAACAAGCTAGTAACTTTTACATTACTAGGATACAAATTTAATTCTAAATTTATTCGCATTTCCATGAACTCCTAGTGAGGGATTAAGACTGGCTTTTACAGCCCTAGTAGAATTTAACAAGAAGCAAAGTAACATTGATAACACACTTTCATCCCACAGTAAGAGCCAGACCTTAGCTTTTGCATAGTTTGCTACCAATAACCAGCACTTGTGCATCAAAGTTTCTTACTCCTCCATATAGTCATGTAGACCCAAAACAACCTTGTGTATGTTTCCAAAGTCAGCATGTTTTTCAAGACAAAACAAAATTTATGATGCCATCTTCACTCTGGAGTTCTCTGTGAAATGAATATTTTTTAAATCTTCATTTCCCTCTCAGTTTCTTTTAATTTTTGTTAAACTACCTTTCATCTTTATACTTTTTGGCTTCTGCTTTTTACACATTTTAACATAGACCCAGAGTTTCAGAGCCTGCTTCCATGATGTTGCTTCAGGATACTCATTGCTGTTTCAGGTGATTAAAATCACATCAATATTTGTAAATATCTAAGGCTACATAGATTTCTTTTCAGTGCAAGTCTTCAGCCCTTTGAATCCTAATCAGTCATTGGCAACCAGTGCACACAGGTTGTTCCCTTTTTCTGTTTCTCTTTAACAAAAATCCTTTAGGTTTGGTTTGTTTCCGATTTTGCTTGCTTAGTATCCAAAGGTTGGACAAAAGTGGAACAAGTGAGGTTGGAGCTTCACTGTCCTTGAACTTGCTGTGGTGGTACACCTTTGACATCTTCTGGTCTAATATCATCATTGAAACTTAAAGTTAAGATCATAAGAGGTACATATGACTTTCTGAGGATTTAATTTGAGACAAATTACTGAATATTTTTGCATATTAAGTTAGTAAATAAATATTGTTTTTACAATGTGGTAACAACTGCCACAAAAATTACTGATAATATTACTATCCACAAATTTTAAAAAGTATTTTTGCTTTTCCTGTGAATGGAATTTTAAAAAAAGTATATGACATTCTTGGAACATATATACTCTTATCCATACTTGCTAATAGATTGGTAATGCATATCATATCCTTAAAGAAATGTTTTGATAATAGATTCAAGAAAGAGAAACTTATAGAAGTGGTACAGACTTTACACACTGGTAATGAAAGCTTAGCAAAAAAGATTTATAAAATGACAATCATAATATGACAAACAGAATACACAAAATGGAACATGGTAATGAATTCTTAACCGAAAAACATGTCATTTCATGTCTATCATTGACTGATAGAACATTGTTTTTGAAAGCAGTCTGCATGCCATACAAATAATCTCTAATGATGATTATATCCCATTGCTGGAATTGTATATAAATGATGAGAACAAGAAACTAGCTGATTTAATGAAATTATTGGAAGTTTTTACTGTCCTAGTAGTTCAAACACTCTGAGAAACAATGCTGAATATATTATAGGCCATAGACATCCTTCTTCAACCTGCTACACCAGCAACTAAGGTACAGATCAAAGAGAATAAAATGATTTAACATCACCAGCAACTTTCAGACTCAGAGATGGCTTACCAAAAGTCATATCATCATCATCACTTGCTATGGTCTATCCTGTTACTATTACTCAAAAGTCATTAAATAGCAAACCTTCAGTAGAATCTACAGAATGCAAATGGGAACCTATATGTATGAAATATTTAAAAGATATTAAAGAAATTGAGTTTCTTATTACATGCTTTCACCATGCAAAAAGCAGTTAGAAAAGGCATGGGCTACAAGAAATAGAGGAACTCCAAATGACTGGCTTCAGTTAATGTCAAGTTTTCTAGAACTTGGTCCATAGATATAATAGAAGTCATATTGGGGGTAGGCCCTTGAACATCAATGCAGAATTAAATATTATGAGACTTTTGAAGATCAGACTTTTGACCAGGGCTGTTATGTGGATGCAGATACGGGGCCCAAAATAACCTGTTAGTGACTTTTTTCAAAGATTGACTATAACTGAACAAATAAGGGTAGCAGACCCATAAACTAGGTGAGTACTCATTGAATCTCTAGCTTTTGAAAATACAAATTTAGAATTCAAAAGGTGCTTGGGTCTTTAAAGATCAGTTCAGGACCAGTATATAAAGGGATCCTGCACACAGCAAATGTTGAGCATATTGATTATAACACTAAGTTTTAGGTAGGAGAACATCAAATTATTAAATGTTTTCATTGTAGACAATGAATAGGCTGTCTGAGAAGAAATTGTAGACAAGGCATTCCTAGAAATGATGCCTCTTCTGAGAGTAACCCAAATAGAAGGCCCCAACCTTCTGGATTATGTAAAAGATGTGGTAAAGGCCAATATTGGACCAATAAATGTAGATCAACAAGAGACAAACAAGGCAAAACTCTACCATTGAGAAATTCCTTGAGGGGTGTCGTGAAGTCCCCCATCTCAAAATTGGTACAGTCATTTCCAGTAATGATGGAGGATGATTCTCCTCAAAACATTTAGGAAACATAGTGCCTATTGTAGAAAATTGTTCTGTTCTGTATGTTAGAATAACTTTTGAGTATAAATCAAAAATTTAAGGAAGAAACAGAAAACACATATTTTGACAAACTTGTATAAATGACCAAAGACCAAAACTAAGAGTACAAATCAATCACATTACACTCATAAGATTACTGGGTACAGGTATGGACATCACCATTATCACTTCAGATTCTTGGCATCCAAGTTAGTCTCTCCAGGAGGTTTATGCTCAGTTCTTAGGGATTGGAACCCTATCTCATGAAAAACAAAGCATAAAATGTGTTGAATTTATAGGGCCAGAAGAACAAAGAGGAAGGCTGAGGCCACATATAGTTATATAGTAGTAAATCTATGGGGTTTTGATCTGTGGCAACAATGTGATACCCAGATTAACATTCCTTCAGTATTAGAAATTAACCATAAACAAACTCATGTTTATGAAAATTTGTTATAAAGCACTATATAAAAGTCACACCAACCATCCTGGCTGGAAAAAAACCCACAACAGAATAAAACAAATGTGGAACTCATAGAGAGACCAAAAGCTCTTTCCTTAATATGGTTAACCAACAATCATATCTGAGTGGAGCAATGTCCTATGATCTATGATTTCAGAGAAGCTAGAGGTTCTAAAACAGCTGGCTCAGTGACAGCTAAATGCTGAACATATGAAGAATCTACTAGTCCTTGGGAATTTTCCTGTATTTGTTATTAAAAATAAATCAGGAAAATGGAGAATGCTCACAGACCTGAGAGCCATCAACAAAGTTATTCAGCCAATGGGCTGTTTAGAGCCTGGAATGTCATTGCCTTCTTCATTACCTGAAGATTGTCCTACTATTGTTATTGACTTAATAGACTGTTTCTTCACTATACCTTTACAGGAAAAACAGGGAAAAATTCACGTTTACACTGCCTAATTACAATAATTCTCAACCTTCTAAAATATATCCATAGGATTTTCTACCACAGGAATTTTAAATAGTCCCACCCTCTGTCAATATTTGGTACAGCAGCTTTGCCAAGACAAGGTAATCCAATCCTTCAGATCATCCTGGTTACCAGAAATGTCTGTCAGATATGCTAGGCCTATAGGCCAAAGATGAAAGCCCAAACATTCCAGATCAATCTTGAGTGAATGTCCAGGAAGCCAGAATTTTTTTTTCAGAAGTCACTAACTCACACTTCCTGTTTACTTAGTTAATAATATTTTTTTCTTGGGTCTGTGAGGGAGTTTGAGGCTTAATAATATACATACATATATATATATATATATATATATGTATATATATATATATATGTATATATATATATATATGTATATATATATATATATATATATATATAGTTTTCTTTGTCTACCAAAACAAGTTAAGAAACTAAAGATGTATTAAATGTAACAGCTTTAAAAGACAATAAAAGAGAATTTGATAATGCAAATTAGGATAGAAATGAAATTAGGTACAACACTTGGAACTCATCAAGAAAGAATAGATAATGGAGTGTTTTCTTGGAATTTGTCATATGCTAAAGTAGTAGAAATTGTCAATGTACATATTACTATGTATATGTTGTATATAGTTATTGTACAAACATATATATATATATATATATATATATATTCTATTAGTTATAACCTGTTTTTAAATTTTAGGCAAATAAGGGGGATATGAGGTGAAGTCTTGCTTGTAAAAATAAAACCTGAGAGTCAGAGAATGAAGCTCATTCCTAGCTAACCATAGAGGTCTGGAGGTCTATACAGACAGACATGAGGTGAGGTAGCTGGGCATAAATGGGATATAAGCAGGATGAAACAGGGAATCACTTTCTTGTCTGATGAGGTGCTAAGGAGATAGGGTGTGTCACAGCTTGCTCCTTCTTTCTGATCTCTCAGCATTTCCCTCAATATCTGACTTAGCTTTTTATTATCTAGACAAATTAATAACTCCATTTATACCTGAACATCACTTGTTTATCCCCTCTGTGAAATTATGTGTGTATATATGTGTAGGAGAGAGAGGGAGAAAAGAGAGAGAGAGAGAGAGAGAGAGAGAGAGAGAGAGAGAGAGAGAGAGACTGTGTGATGTTGTATGTTTTTAATCTCCTCTATACCAAGAGATTTCAATATTTTGAATAGAAAGAGCAAAGTAAAAATCTTTCAATAAAATACCTGCAAAAGATAACCCAAGAAAATAGCCTCCTCTGAACCTCTCTTTTTTTCTATTGAAAAAAGAAACACATCTTAAGAAACACATCTTGGCAATGTGACTCAGACAGTACAAAATGCTTCCTGAGACATAGAGATAATGAGGAACAGAAAAGACAGGTGCCCAATCTGGCTATTTTCTAAGACTTTCTCAATGATGATAATGTGGTGAGAAAAACATAGTGTTTAGAAGAACACACATTGAATTGAGAGCCTTGCGATGACCTAATAATTATCTGATGGATCACTGTCTTTAAATTCATTGGGTGTAGTTCTTTACATTCCTGTTGTTTCTGTCATATCTGCAGTAAGATCCCCGGGATTGACTCCTATTTGATAACATGTTTCATAAGTCTGAATTGGGCCAGCAGGCCAGTCTTCAGTGAGAGAATGTAAGGAGGAGGAGGACCTTAAAAGAAAAGTCAAAGCAAAGAGTAAAGTTGTTTGAGACAGGACACACTGTAGCTACATTCTCAATTCAGACCATATTTTCTCAAATAAAGGCACATTTTCCATCTTAAAGTCTTGGCTTGGTCTGGCCTTGTCCTCTTAGTATATTTCCTGGTGTCCTAGGATTGAACCCCAGGTTTCTTTGAAGTAATTACAGCCTCTTTTCCAGAACATGCCCTGATGTGACAATACTTTGATCATGCTCATGAAATCAAGAAAGATTCCTTTTTATATTTTGGTATCCAACCACTTGTTCTTTTTCATTGAAGACATGGAAGCATAGCAAGCAATAACCATGCTATGGAGGTAGTGCAATCATATGTTGAAATTCCCTCTGCCTATCACATTCACCCATTATTTAAAATTCAGCCTCACTGATGTTCTCAGGACACAGACTCATTATGCAAGATTATCTGTAAAATATAACTTCAAAGACAGGTTGCTTATTTCAGAAAGTAGGCTTTATTCTGCTGTTACATTTTTTTAAACATTTATTTATTTTATGCTGGGCATAATTATGCATGCCTTTTTTTAAATGAGAACAAACATTTATAAACAATATTTGGGAATGTAGATGTTGTTCTTTCCATGCCGCTTCCTGCTGGTAGGGGGCGCTGTCATGTGGGAATCCTAAGAAGATGTAGAAATCTTGGCTGTAGTGGTCTGCATTGTCCCATTGATGTTGCTTCAGGGGCTCTTGCTTGAACAAACCACATTATTCTGGAAGGGATCCACAGCTTTTCATTTTCTGTGGAAACAAAATTAGAAATCCCTTTTCCCAGTAACTTGTCCTTAGGCTTAAATTTTGAAATCAAAGATAGATATATATATATATATATATATATATATATATATATATATATATATATATATTGAATTAATCCAGCAGCATTTTTTTTCATTCTTCTTTTTAATAATAATATAATTTAAAAATTTTACATGTGGATCCCAGTTTCCTCTCCCTTCTTCCCTCCAACCCTCCCTCCCTTCCTCCATCCGTCTTTCCCTCCATTCCTCTTACCCTCTTTCCCCTGTGACATGCGCCCTGGCCACCCTCTCCTCCCATCCCCCCACCCCCATTTCACTTGTAGAGTTATGCTATCCAGGTAGGGTCATGTAAGTCTGTAACATCTTATGAATCAGGTTTCCACTGCTCACATTTCTTTGCAAATTTTTGTTTCCTTCAGAATGTCCCTTCAGAATGTCCCAGTCAGGTCTTCCTACATAATGTGGGAGTTTCTTATCCTATAGTTGAAAACTATTCTTTATTTCTCCACAGAAAACATTTTTTCTTTCCTTTAATGCTTATTCTTCACTTAATATTACATCCTGAGAACAGTTTCCCCTCCCTTTTTTTCCAGCCTTTCCCCCTCCCATCTTCCCTCTCCCACAAATCTACTCCTCCTCCATTTTTCTACAAAAATGAACAGGCCTCCCAGGGATATCAACCACACATGGTACAACAAATTATAAGACTGGGCACTTAACTTCATATCAAGTCTGAATAGGGCAAGCCAGTAAGAGGAAATGGTTCCCAAATGTATTCAACAGAATCAGAGACAACCCTTTTCCCAAATGTTAGGAGTTGTCTCACAAGAACTACAGGCTACATAACCATATCTTATATGAAAAAAACCTAGGTCAGACCTGTACAAGCTCCCTGATTGTTTGGCTTCCCCTCTGTGTACCTTTGAAAGTCCTGATTAGTTGATTCTGTGAGCCATATTCTGTGGCATCCTTGATACCTCTGCCTCCTACAATCCTCCTCTCCCTTCTTCTTCAGAAATCCAAGAACTCCACTTCATGTTTGGCTATTAATATGTGCATCCTGCTCCTATCATTTGCTGGATGAAGGCTCACAGATGAAGATTTTTCTAGGCCTCTATCTAATAGTATAGCAGAATATGATTAGGGATCATCTCAACGACTTTTTTGCCGGTCATGTTTGTTTCTATCTAAGTCTATGACCTGTCTATCTTCTAGTTCCTGGCCTTGCAGTCAGGGTTAGGTGTGTTCTTCCTCTTGTGGCCTTGTGGCAGGAGTCTCAAATTGGACCACTCATTGGTTACCCATTCCAACAAGTTCTGTGCCCCATTTATTCTGGCACATCGTAAGGAAGAAAAAAATGTAGATCAGTGGTTTCATGGTTGTGTTGCTGGTCCATATCCATGACTGGAAGCCAACCCTTGTTACAAAAAATATCCCAGTTCAGGCTCCACATCCCCCATTACTAGAAATATACACTAGGGCCACCCTCATAGATTCCAGAGCATTTCCATTGCATTATCTTTCTACCTTGGACCAAAAATAACCAACAATTCCACTTATCACTCCCAACATTCTTTCTCTCTCCACTACCAAATACTCTCTCCTGTCCACATACCCACCCACCCACAGTCACTCATAAAATCTGTTCCATTTTACATTCCCTACGAGATCCTTGTGTGATCGCTTTGAGTCCTCCTTAATACTCAGCCTCTTTGGGTCTGTGGGTTGTAGCATGGTTTTCATTTACTTTATGGCTAATGTCTACTTACAAGTGAGAACAGACCATTATTATGTTTTTAAGTCTGGGTTACCTCATTCAAGATGATTTTTTTCCATTAATTTGCCTAAAATTTTCATAATGTCGTTGTTTTTAACATCTGAGTAAACTTCCATTGTGTAAATGTACCACATTATTTTAAAATCTATTCTTTGGTTTATTGGAATTAAGCTTGCTTCCAGTTTCTGGATATTATGAAAAAAAACCATTCTATGTACATAGTTGACTAAGAGTTATTGTGGTTTTATGTAGTACCAATTAGGTATATGACCAGGTATATTGTAGCTATGTTTTGAAATAGATCAATTTACAACTATCTGAGAAACTGTCATATTCATTTCTAAAGTGGCTGCACAAATTTCTACTCCAACCAGCAATTCAGGATTGTTATTCTTGATCCATATCTTTGCCAGCATGAGCTGTTGCTTGCAGTTTTAAATTAAATTTATTTTTGCATATCCCAACACCAGATTTCCCTCCCTCATATATCATTCCCATTCTCACCCCAGAACTCACACCCATCCACCCAAACTACTTATCCGATGTTTCTGTTTAGAAAGGGGCAGTCCTCCAGTGGGTATCAGAAAAGGATGGTAGATCAAGTTTCAAGATGTGCATTTCCCCTGTAATAAGATGGGTGAATAACCCAATTGCTAATGCATGTATTAAGATACATGGGAATAGGTTTAATATAGGTTACTATAATTTTATTCAGTGAGAAGTCACTTACAGAAGAACCCACTGAATCTCAAGTTCCTCCTCCAATGATTCACACGCAGGCTGTCCTCTGTGACCCAACTAGAACCTGGAGAAAGAGAGCTACCTGTGCCCAGATCCAAGACCTAAAAACACCCCCCATCATGTCCACTCATATTGCCATGCCCAAATGGGTGTGGTCAGTGCTACAGTGTGAATGGGATGTATATGTCACTACAATTCCCAATTTAAGTTAAAGAAAAAGATTTCTTTTTCTTTATATACAAAGAGCAAATATCAAGTATGCTCTAGGAGATGGAAAAGAACAAACAAACTTAAGACCTATTGTCATTGCCAGTGAAGCAACAAAATCAATATGGCAAGAACTACATATCTAGTTCTAGGGTAAAGGCATAATAGTGATTACTATTATGAGTTGTCCTACTTGGGAAAGTTTAAAACTTATATCTAATATTTCTATCGAGGAAGAGAGAACAATAATTATAACAGTCTAATCTTCAACTTCATCAAGGACATGAGGAGATAGCAATACTAGGATAGGCAGGAACTGCAGGCAAGCAACTACCAAAAGGTGCAGTTAAGAGAGAAAGAGCAGGCTACCTGGACTGTCCCCCAAAGTCTCACAGCAGCACCTTTGGCTAAGACCTAGAGTATCTGACTGACCAACACAGAAGCAGGGAAACAGAAAGGCTGTTTTACTCTGACTTTGCAAGGTTCAGCAGTCTTCTAAGTGCATCTCTTGTAAGAACAGTAGGACAGCATATCCAGTCAGTCTGGGTTGAGTTTGGGGCAGTTCTTTGCCTAAGAGATGATTAGTCCAGGAGAGTATGGACTCCAGAAAGAGTGACATCAATGTCCAGTATATTCTCAGGAGCTATGTGCTGCCAGGAGCAATTGTGTCTCATGTGAAAGGAGTACTAATATTAAAACATTTAAATGCCATATTTAAAACATTTAAATGCCAGGTCTATGTAGTGTTTAAAGATAAAATATGGTATGAGAAATGTGGGTAACAATAATCTGTAATTCTAAGGGACATAGTTGTAAAATTGCTGAAGCTTCCCCAATTAATTTAATAAAGACAAAACATATATATATATATATATATATATATATAATCACTAACAGATAGAACTGAGATGTCTTTACTAGCGATAGAATTATAAAGTATAATATGATAAAGTATCCTAAGTTGTATCAATATACAAAATGTATATACAGCAAGATAATTTTATATTTGTGTACAAAACATCATAAACAGAAAGTAAACACAGTGGTCAACATACAAGAATGTAACAATTTAAGTTTTCAAGGATCTAAAAATTTAAGTTATCTATAGTTAACAGTTCCTAATGTTAGTTCACTAGAAAAATCTGTAAATCTATTTCTCATCCTAATCATACCTTTCCCATCCATACCCTAAACTTACTTAAAAGAGATACCTGAGTCTGAAATCACCTCCATACCCAACCCTAAACAGCTAAAAGCCAACCATATGCAGATGAATATATCCCTTAATGCCAACAGTAGGGGAAGGAATTTTTATTAGGATTACTTCCTTCTGAAATGGTATGACAATGATTCCATGGGATCCTGTAAGAAAAAAGTTTAGAGCAACAAAAAGTCTTGAGAGAACTACCTATAACATTTGTAGCTAGTTTCTGCATTGCAGGAGATGTTTGACTGAAGTTCTTATCTGAAGCTCTGGCCAGAGTGTAATACAAGGGTGCACAGTTTCAGCTAGGTAGTCTGGGGTTGTTTCAAGCCTTATAGTCCCAAACCGTTTTGAGGGTGGTGTTTGTTGCTGTGCCTGCATGGCCAGAGTACCGAGCTTGGCAAAGGGTGTCAGTATTGAAACATTTAACAGACCACCACAAGAAATTAAAAAGAAGCTGCTGCCACTACTGTTTATTACAGAGAGTAATGAATGGGCTTATATACCCAAGCCAGGGGATGGGCTAAGCAATGGAGGAAGTCATGCACCACCCTCACCTGGGGTCAAGGCACAACTGCACTGCGCACTGGAAAGTTCTGAAAACAACCTTGTTTGCAAGGAAACTCTACAGCTTGGTGGGGAGGAAGAGAGCTGTAAGGGAGAAGTACTTAAATTTCCCAACAGTTTGTTAAATCAGAGGCGTCAAGTTGAATCAAGGGGAATTGATGAAGTGGGGCCTCATCTTCTTTCCAGAGAGTTCAAAGTATGCTGTTAGGAATGTTTTGTTCAATGTGGAGAGCTTAAACATTAATATGAGCACAGCAAGTTTAACTTCCACAGATGAACATAGAGGGAAAGGTAACAATAAGGATTAAATTAAGAATGAAGACATTTAGGATGGGAGAGAATACAGAGTTAAGACAATAGTAGTCCTAGATTTTGTTTTCTTCTCTCTTACACCAATGGCCTTTTGATATAAGACAGAAACTCTACATTTTATTTAAGCAACATATTTGAATTTGAAAAGGCAGGGCCAAGTTCAACTCCAAAGCCAGGTTTGATTTTTTTTAAACATTTATTTATTTTATGCTAGACATAATTATACATGCATTTTAAAAAAAAATGAAAACAAACATTTATAAACAATATCTAGGAATCTGGGCGTTAGGATTCCCCCAAGTTTGATTTTTATGTGATTAGGGATTGCAATGTTGCTGGGAAACGGAACTGGAAGACAAGAGTTTATTATAAATATTTTACCATACATCAGATTCTTCTTTGTATGATGGTTCTTTCTGGGAGCTATATGCTTTTTTTAGGTACCTAGACATTCAGTGTCTTTTTGCTTTTTGGTAGATGGGTTTTTCTGCAAAACAAAAATAAAATACTCCCCTACCTTTATGAAGTCTCCATACAACTCATGGAAAAAACCTTGGTGGATGACCTATCATCATTTCTCCTCTTCAAGAGGTTTCTCCTATTCAAACCAAATCTTGATCAACTTTGATGGTATCCAAAGCTTTTCTTCTGTAGAAACAAAGGTGATATTCCTATACAAATGTAGCACATATAGCACATATCCAGATTTATACACTGAAGGCAATACACCTTTGAAATATACTGGCTTATTTTTTTTCTATTTTCCAGTGTCTTCCAGCAGCTGTTTTTTTTTTCTTTCTCATTAGCACTGAGATTTAATGTTAGTGAATCATTATATAATCTGTGTTTGGGGGGTCTTTGTTTCCCCTGCCTGTTTATAGAGCATTTCCTTTAAAGTGCTATTATATCACTCAACCACTGCTTGTCCTGTATGATTGTGTGGTATAGCAGTTATATATTTTATGTTATACTATTCAAAAAAAAAAAAAACTGTTCCAATTGCTGGACATACAGGAACATTGTCAGGTTTATTTGTGCTGGTATATCCATAATATCCATCTCTCTCTCTCTCTCTCTCTCTCTCTCTCTCTCTCTCTCTCTCTCTCTCTCTTGTGTGTGTGTGTGTGTGTGTGTGTGCGTGCGTATGAGATAAGTCCCACTCCTAATTGTTTCTTGTAATTATATAAACAATGAAGTTAATTCTGTATCACCAGGTACAATTTCAGCAGTCTCAATGTGTGAGATGCCTCTCTCTGCATATTGAGATTCAGTAACACACTGAGAGGTTCTGTAAAATCCATAAGAAACATGAGAATGGCAGACAATTCTGCCTTTTGTACAGAGTTATAAGGGCTTTGAACCACTTTCCTTATATTTCCGGATTTATATCCTGTCTTACCTAATTTATTTGCATCTGTGTAGAATATAGGGCCTTCAGGGATTCGTGTGGAAGGATCCAAATCCTTTCCTTTATGAATTTTATTCTCTCACATTTGGGAAAATTGTTGCTAATCATCCCCAAAAAAGTTACTGGAAACACTTTCCATAAGGAAAGTTAAAGATATTATAATTGCTGATGAGTCCCTTCCTGTTAGTTGACAAAGTCTCAATTTGCCCTTTAAAATCAAATCAAAAATATTTCTATATATGTTTTTAGATTTTTATTCTGCTTATGTTGTAGAAATATCCATTCCAATATGATATCTTCCCTCTGCAACAAAATCCCTGAAGGGTATTCTCTAGATGATAATATAACCAGGATATAGTCTAGTTTTGGATCCACATGGTCCACATTGTCCACATGTCTTTCTAGTATTCTCTTTTCTACCCATTCTAATTCCTTTTCAGCTTCAGCTTGTCCTCTTTAAGTTTAAGTCCTTGTCCCCTTTTACAGTCATTTTCAAGTTTCTCAAATTGTGTCCTTCTCTAATAATGATTTGTATTTGAGAAATCGTTCCTAATGATTTCTGGAGATTATTGAGAGTCTGGTTTCAATCTCTCCTAATCTGTAATTCTTGTAGTCTACTTTTCTGTAGACCTAATTTATATCCTAAGTAATTGATAGAATCTCCTTTTTGTATTTTTTCTAGGGAAGATTGTAATCTCCAGTGAGGTAAAACTTCCTTTACTCCATCAAACATTTTCATAATGTTTCTGCCTTAGAATCAGCCCACAAATACTGTCCACATAATAGGAAATTATCGATTATGCAAACTCTTCATGAATTTCCTCCAAAGGTTTTTGCACTAAATATTGCAAAAACTGGGTAGACTATTTAACATTCCCTGTGGCAAGAACTTCCATTGATATCTCTTGAACCAGCTGAGAATTGTAAAGTGGCATCATGAAGGCAAATTTTCCCTATGTTTTTCTTGTAAATGATGGTGAAGAAGCAATCTTTTAAAACAATAACAATAATAGGCCATTCTTTAGATATCAGAGAAGGTAACAGCATTCCACACTGTAGAGGAACCATTGGCTGAATTATTTTATTGATGGCTGTCAGGTTTTTAAGCATTCTCCATTTTCCAGATTTATTTTTGATAACAAATACTGGAGACTTCTAAGGGCTGGAAGATTCTTCACTATGTCTACCATTTAGCTGTTTATAAACCAGCTTTTCTAGACCCTCTAACTTCTCAGAGATCAGAGGGAATTCCCCCACCCAGACAGGTTCATCAGTCAGCCACTTTAAGGGCTAGAGCTTCTGGTTCCTCTGTTTGTTTGGCATATATATTCTGTTTCTGTACACGCTGGATATTTGGCATCTGTCTTATATAGTGCTTCACAATGTTTTTTCTACACTCATGAATTTGTTTATGGTTCATATCTAATACTAGAGGAATGTTAATCTGGGTATACCATTGTTGCAATAGATCGCAAGCCCACAGATTTATGGTTATATCAGCCACATATGGTCTGAGCCTTCCTCTTTTACTTTCTGGCCCTAGACATTCAACCCAACACTTGCTTTGATTTACTTGAGATAGGGTTCCAATCCCCAAGAATTGGACATTTTCCTCCTGCTGGGGACATCTTTGAGGCCAAGATTTATGAGTCCTAATAGTAATGTCTACACCTGTGTCTACAAAGCCTATTAGCATAGTGTTATTTATTTCTACTCTTAATTTAGGTCATTCACCATTTATAAATTTTGCCAAAATGTTTGTTTTTGATATATTCATGTATGTTTGATTCATCCTCCATAGCTAATCTACCATCAAGAGTGGTATGATTTTTTTTACAATAACCACTGGGTTTTCTAATTGTCCTGGTAATAATTGTCCTCCACAGTGAATGGGAATGACCCAACCACTTTTGACATGGAGACCTCGAGAGAGCACCCTAGGAGTTTTCTGACTGTAAAGGGCTTACTTGCTTGTCCCCAGTATATCTATATTAATGGTTCAATGTATGTGTTAGCCACATCTTCTACATAATCTAGAATGTTGAAGCCTTCTGTTTGCTTAATTCCTAGGAGAAGCATTAGTTGTAGGAATACATTGCCTACAAATTCTCCCTAGATGTCCTATTGTACCACAATTAAAACATCTGGTATTTTGACATCTTTTTAAAACTTTGGAGACTGCTTCTTTTATTCAAGCTTCTATGTCCCCACAATTAAGACATCTGGTATTTTGATGCCCTTTCAAACTTTGGTCCTGCACAAGCTTCAGTGTCATTGAAAGACCCAGAGAGCATGGATCCTCACGCCCTGACTCAGGAAAGGTGCCCCCCATCCAAATCACTCACGAGACGTGGTCTTGTTGCGAAAGCATGAGGTCTTTTATATTCCAAGTGCACTGGGTTCCGCAGCCATACTCCATGTGGGGATAGAAGTCTGCGAACCCTGGGTACAGAATTGAGACAGCTTTTATATGGTTACAACAAAGCTCACACATCGTTAACCAATCATCTCATAACATCCAGTGTGGACCAATCAATTTAAACTATCTAACTCTGTGCCTAGCCCAGGAAGTCTGCTTTTGTGTGGGTTCTTGGGTGGGATGACAAGGCTCATTTCCTGTGTTCACTTACAGGTGCTGTCATAAACAAAGAATATGATTTTTTGGCTACTCACTGTCAGGGGACAGGGTCTGGGATTTAAATTTCTAGCTTTCTGGGTCAGTGGAGAGTTAGGATAAATTTTTCCATCCTTACATTATAACTGTTATACTCAATATTAGTATTGTGCAAGATCCTTTCATCCAATGGTGATGATCTGATATTTAAGGGCCAAATAACCTTTTGGTAATGTGGATTCACATTCTTTCTAGCTTCTGGATCTGCTACTTCTATTTGTACTGCTCTAGACAATCTTTGCAAAAATGCAGTGTAACATTCCCTCAGTTCCTGCAACACCTTGGTATAGGGTTCAAATCTCTTTTCTGGTTCATGAACCTCATTGCAAGCATTCAAAGCTGCTGTTTGACATAGAGACAAGATGTGTTTATCATATGCAGCTAGAATTTCTATATTGTCATAAAGTCCTTCACCAAGAATTTTATTTTGGGGAGTTTTATAACCCTCCTTTAAACCTTGAAGTTCAAGAGGTTTAGCTTCTTCTCTCCATAAATCCTTTCATTTGATTTGAGATACATTTTCAAAGACAGCTGATGAGAATTGTCCCCAGTCCTTAGGGGTCATCCTATTACTCTTTGCCCATGCCTCTAATAATTGTCTCACATATGGCCTCCCTTATGGCCATAAGAGATAATTTATTCCTTTATGTCTTTTAAATCTTTCACAGGTATTGGTTTCCACTGGCATTGAAAAAAACTTTTGGGTGCTTTTTTCATTTCTGTTTTTTTCAGTAACAGCCATGCAGAAAGCCATGGAGATGACATAACTACCTTAGAAATGTCTTCCAAGACTTTGATATGTGTAGGTAATGTTCAATCTTTTTCCTGCCCTATTTGTATCTCTGCTTCTGATTTATCAGATTGAAGGTCTTCTAAGGACTACAATCTATCCACCATTGTTTCTCTGTTTGTTTGAACTTCCTTGACCACTTAAGTTTCTAAATATTTCATTGAATCAGTCAGTTTCTTGTTCTCTTGATTTATGTATGATTCTAAACATTTAATATTCTCATCCTTAGATGTTATCTGAATGGCATGTAATCTGTGTTCCAGGAACAATGTTCTATCTGCTAGCATGTCATAAGTCTCGGACATGAAGGAAATTCTTTCTGTTAATGAATCAAACATACGTTCCAGTTTTTCTATTTTATTTGTCGAATCATCAGACATGGAACAAATATTTTCTGTTAGTATTTCAATTTTATGTTCCATTTTTCCTATTCTGTATGTTGAATCATTAGACATAGAACACATTTTTCCTGATAAAAGTCCAATGTTATGTTCCATTTTTTTTTCTATTGTGGTTTAGAGCCATTAGAGATGGAACAAATTTTTCTGTTAGTTGGTCATTTTTATGTTCCATATTTTGCATTCTGTTTATCAGATCTCCATTGCCATTTAAAATTTTCTGAATCCTTTATTTTAATGTCTTGTTATTTGTCCATAAATCTGTATGGTTTCTACTATAAATTCCTTATTCTTCACTCTAATCTCAAGACCTTTCTAGAAGGATATTCTATGAATTATGAAACTAATTGCCATGATTAAGAATAAGTATATTCCAGGTTGGTCATAATCCTCTTCTAAATCCCATACATAAAAGAAAAAAAAAGATTTGTAACATTCTGCATTGTAACATTATCTGCCATAGATATAGAGTAGTTAATCTTATTAATTATTATTAGCTTAAAATACAAAGAATGCAGTACTTACTTTCAGTAGAAACCCTGTGTTCTTTAATCTCTCTTTCTATTCACTTGTTGGTCTCAATTTATAGTAACTACATTTGTCCAGCAGATGGAGGAGTTGTACCACCAAACAGCATCTGGAGGCAAGATGGATAGTTTCTAATTTGTTAGATTTTGTAAATTTAAGCAAAAACTTTTGGCAAATTCAAATCAAGTGAAGTTTTTTTTCAGAAAAAAAGAAAGGTGAAGTTCACGTGAATGCCAGGGGCCAAGAAAACCAACAGACCCCAGGAACTGCATGAACAAATCAGTGGTGTTAGCAAGCATGCAGAAGTGGAACAGACACAAGTCGTGATCAAATCAGAGAGCTCAAACTGCAGATTCTGAGCTGCTGCCACCACCAAGGAAGCCCCAGTGGACAATGAATTGATCCTTGGGAGCCCATGAGCGGGCAGGGAGCAGAGAATCAGGTGATGGGTAGCAGGGAAGCAGGTGTGTGTGTGTGTGTGTGTGTGTATGTGTGTGTGTGTGTGTGTGTGTGTGTGTGTGTGTGTGTGTGTGTTTGAGTGCGCTCGTTGTAAAGGTGGGCAGAGCATACTAGAAGGAGAATGAGAGCATTGGGAGCTATTGGCGCTATTGTTCAAGTGCAAGGGAGTGATCACCCACTACCTAGGGGGATCAGGTCTGAGGAGCTAGCTAAGCACTGCCCAGGGGCCAAAGCACACTAGCAGGGGTCAGGAGGCTATGAAACAGATGCTAGGCAGGCTAGGTGAAACCTTGTCCCCTGCTCCTGTGAATGTCCACATGAGTGCCAGATGCTGATGCACCGATTAAGATACATGGGACTTGGTTTAATGTTAGGTTTAATGTAGGTTAATATATTTGGGGGGGGGGAGAAGTCACTTACAAAAGAAACTGATGATCTGCAAATTCCCACTCCAAGGATACACACCCTATATGTCCTCTTTGTACCGACCAGAAGCCTGAGAGAGAGAGCAACCTGTGTCCAGATCGCAGACCTAAAACACTCCTCAGCGAGTTTGTACATGTGATCATGGCCAAACGAGCATGGTTAGCCCTACATGTATGGTCAAGGTAGATATCTCACTACACCCAACTAAAATCACGGAGTCTTCCTCCATAAATGGATGGAACCAGGCACAGAGATCCACACTAAGAATGAGGCCCAGGTCCAAGAATTCAGTTGAAGAGAGAGAGAGGAGGGAATATATGAGCAAGGGAGTTTAAGATCATGAAGGAGAAACCTACAGAGACAGCAGATCTAAGCTCATAAAAATTCATGAACTCTAAACTGACATCAGTAGATACTCCAGGGGACCTAACTAGACCATTCATATGTGGGAGAGAGTTGTGAATCTTCAACTATTAGAGGAGACCTGGGCAGTAGGATCACAATACAAACCTAGTTCATGAGCTAGTTTGTTGGAGCCCATTCCCTATGGTGGGATGCCATGCTCAGCCTTAATGCATGGGAGAAGCACTTTACCCTGCACTAACCTCTTGTGTCACTTTATTGACTCCTCATAAGAGCCCTTACCTATGAGAATGAGTGGACAAGGGTGAACTGGGAAGAGGTGAGGGGGGAATAGAAGGAGGGGTGGAAAAGAGGACTGTAGGTGGAATGTACAATGAAATTAAAAAAATAAATAAATTAGTTTTTAAAAAGACTAAGCACAACCCTTGTATTTAGACAGAGCAAGGTAATCCAGTATGAGGAACAGTTTCCTAAAAGCCAGCGAAAGCACGAGGGACAGTCCCTGTGCCCATTGCTAGGCATACCACACGTAGACCATGCTGCACAATTTTCACATGCATGTTGAGGCTTAGGTGTGGCCCATGTAGGCTCCCTGGTTGTCAGTTCAGGCTGTTTTTGACCTTAACCACTGTGACAGATGTAATATTGAATCTGAGAGTTGTTTTGGTTTGCATTTTCATAGTGGCTAAGGATGTTGCTCCTTTATGTGTTTCTTAGCCATTTGAGAATTCTATTTAGATCCATACCTCATTTTTCAATTAGATTATTTGGTTTATTGATGCATATTTTCTTGAATTCTTTATATATTTTGGAATAATATACAATATCTTTTTTTCTTAGTCATAGTTTTCCTTTTATATCAGAAGTTGAATGATGGGACTGTTCAAGAACCCAAGAAATGCATAGAATATTATTTGGTCCTGGATAATGGTGAGGTAATTACATCAGATAAATGCATCTCTTGTGCATAATTTATGTGTGAAATAGAAATGTCTAGCTCCATTTAGAAATCAAAAATATGACCCATACAGAGAAATTATCCTGTCTATGAAATTGATATTTATTATTAAATCGACATGTATTTCTTCTCAAGCATTAGCAACTGACAAATATATGTTGGCACTGTAACCCTCTTTGTGTCTTTAGAGATCCAAATTTAGTTCCAACTTACACTCCCTCATCATTATGTCATTGGTAAAGTAATGTAGGTTTTATATTCTGGAAGAAGCAGTCATAAATTCAAAAGCCCATTAGATGAACTCTTTGGATAAAGGCAACCTTTGTTTATAGATAGCATTTAATTTATGTTCCCGGGAACACATTTTCTGATTGTAAGTTTCTAAGGAAGTGCTCTGTGTTTTTAATGCCAAATAGAAAATGTTTGGATATCAAAACTGTCAGGAAATTACTTAATTAGCCCAGACTCCTAATCTGTGGTCTCATCATATCGGATACATTATGCACAAATTTAGAAAATTATAAACTGTGCTTTATACTGATTCTGCACAGTTAGGAAATTATAAAGCTTATATTGAAACACATTTTGAATAAATCCTTCACTCTATTGTGTCATGGTTTTGCCTGAAACAGAGTCTTGGCAAGGCAGTCCTTACGCATGGTGCTTTTGTCTTGGCCTTCCACTGTTGAGATTACAACTGTGCTAAATTTCTAAGAGCTGTATGCTCTCTGGCTATTTTAAGGAAGAAAACATAATGTTATTTCCCAAATTGATTTGCTTTATCTTTTAAATAATAATACCTGATAATTATAACCACTGTGAAATAAGTTGAACTGCCTTTTAAAAGATCTTCCAATTATATTAATTTCTATCAGCCCCTGTTTCTGTTTTTTCATTGCCTTTTAGTTTAAGAAGTACAATAAAATCTTGCTGAAGAAAGAAAAAGAATGTTTGCGATGGCCAATTACGTCAACATGGTATGATATATTTCATTAAATATACCTTTAACACTTTGTTAAGGTATGTCCCTGAATGTTTCCATTAATAAACTTGAATTCTGGAAGGAAATCCAAGTCTCCTGAGCTAAGGCTGAAAGGGGTTCTGAGGAATGACAACAAATTATGATTCAGGAGATCTTAATGCTGCTATAAGGCCAGCATCTAGTAGGCCACAGAAGCCAAAGGCTAGGTATAGTGTTGGCACAACTGCATCCATACACAGGAGATTTTTCTGAGTGGCAAAAATTAATTCTTCATTATATTTTTCTTTCCATAGCTTGTCCTGTTTTAATTTTCCCCTTATCCCTTTCATACCACCTAAGACAAAGATTCCTATACAAGAAAAGATAATCTCATAAACACAAATTACTTATTTTTCAAAAACAAATTAAAATCTTTATGTAAGAAATCACATTATGATCACAACTTAGATGTTTTCCTTAGCAGTCCACAAGTAGTAAATGATGTTTGTATTGATTTTCCCACCAAAGCGTTTTCACCCAAAGCAATGATTCTTTTATTACTTATTACTGAGTAAAAATGTTTTAAGCAAGCCAAGTATATTTCAGCCAGTTCCTTTTATACTAGCAGGCAGTTTTTTGCAGTTTTATAGTTTTATTTTTTATTTTTAATATTATTTTACATATCAATCCCAGTTCCATCTTCCTCCCTCACTCATTCTTTCCCTCCCTCCCACACCACCACCTATCTCCTATCACCCACCCTCCTATCTCATGCCCCCCCACTCCACAGGGAGGATGAGGCATTCCATGAGGGATCAACAAAAGCTGTCAAGTCATTTGGAGTAGGGACTAGGTCCTCCTTCCAGCCTCTGGATTACACTAATATCCCTACATGGAGAATATGCTCCCAAAGTCTTTTGTGCACCAGGGAAACATCCTGCTTCCACTGTCAGAGATCCTTTAGAATGCACAGGCCTTCTGACTGAGACCCATATTAAGGGGTCTGAGTCAGTCCAATGCTGGTTTCCAGCTATCAGTCTGGGGGCCGATTGGCTTCTCCTTGTTCATGCCAGCTGTCTCTGTGGGTTTCTGTATCCTGGTCGTGTATTCATCTCTGCATCTGGATTCCAGTTCAGCTCAGTGTTTAGTTGTGGGTGTCTGCTTCTGTTCCATCAGCTACTAGATGAATGCTCTATGATGGTGAGTTAGTCATCAATCTCATTATCAGTGAAGGGCATTTATTGTAGCCTTTTCACTCCTGTTAAAATTGTTAGTAGGGGTCAGACTGGTGGGTCTCTGGACATATCTCTAGGGTCAGTTTTCTCATCAAACATATAATAACTTTGTCATTTATGTGCTCTCTCTCTCTCTCTCTCTCTCTCTCTCTCTCTCTCTCTCTCTCTCTCTCTCTCTCTCTCTCTCTCCTCTCTTCTATTCCTCCCCGACTCAATCTTCCTAGTCCCAGGTGCTTTCCTGTCCCTGCACTCTCTTTTTCCTAGATCCCTCTGAAATCACTGCCCCTCCCACTCCCAATATGCTCAAGAGATCTTGTTCCTTTCCCCTTCTGTAAGGAAGCTTATATGAATCTCTTAGGTTCCTACTTGTATCCTAGTTTCTCTGGTGGTGTCAATTTTAGACTGGTGATTATTTGTTCCATGTCTAAAATGCATATATGAGTGCATATATACTATGTTCCTTATTTTGTGACTTGATTACCTCATTCAGGATGATTTCTTCAAGTTCCATTTGCCTGTGAATTTCAAGATTCCATTGTATTATTTTCTGCAGAGTAGCATTCCATTGTGTAAATGTGCCAAATCTTCTTTATCCATTCTTTAATTGAAGGACAGTATCTTCACACTATCATACATTTCTGCCAGCAAAAT
The DNA here is from genome assembly GCA_030556225.1 of Cricetiscus sungorus. Lineage (NCBI taxonomy): Eukaryota > Metazoa > Chordata > Mammalia > Rodentia > Cricetidae > Cricetiscus > Cricetiscus sungorus. Next base: position 214,750 of record JANBXA010000161.1, on the reverse strand, counting down.
TTGTTGAAGCTCTGTTGCTCCTTCCAGTCTATATTTTTAGCTGTTTTATCAAAAATCAGTTGTTTGTATGTATGTGGGTTAATATCAGGATTTACCATTCAATTCCAGTGGTCTACCTTTCTATTCTGTGTCAATACCAAGCTATTTTTAGGACTATTCCTGTATAGTGGAGCTTGAGGTCGGGGAGGTGATGCCTCCTGAAGTTCCCTTATTGTACAAGATTGTTTTGGCTATGCTAGGTCTTTTGTTTTTGCATATAAAGTTGATTTTTATCCTTTCATGGTCAGTGATGATTTGTGCTAGGATTTTGACTGGGATTTCATTGAATCTGTAGATTGCTTTTGGCAAGACTGGCATTTTTACTATGTTTATCTTTCTATCCAAGAGCATGGGAAATCTTTCCTTTTTCTGGTCACTTCTTTAATTTCTTTCTTTAAAGACACAAAGTTCTTACTATAAAGGTTTTTCACTTGTTTGGTAAATGTCACCCCAAGCTACTTTATATTGTTTGTGCCTATTGTAAAGGGTGATGTTTCTCTGATTTCTTTCTCACCTTATTTCTAAAGGTCCTGACATGAGAGATTATATGGCTGAGTATGTTCTATTCACAACTATTAACTTCATCACCTTCCTCTTTTTGTGTCAGTGTAGCTGGGCATATATTCCTGTGTATGTTTGTACCTGTGGGTACACATGTATGTGAAATTGGTACTATGTATTTACTTAAATTGCTCTCCACCTCATTTTTTAAAGATTGTATCTTACACTGAATGCAGAGCCTGCCAATTTGAGCAAACTGGCCACAGTGTAATCCTCAGAGATCTACTTGTCTCTGCCTCCCCAGTGCTGGAATTACAGGTATATTCCAGTCACCATGGCAGGCTATGTAAATTCAGGGTTCTGAATGAAAACCCTCATATTTGTATAGAAAACATATTAATGACATTTCTTCAGCCTTAATTTTATCTTTCTTTCTAAAATTCATGGGATCCTGTGATGCTATAGTGACAGCCACAATAATTTCACATTATTTCTGCCCTAAATTTTAATTTTTCATGCCCATTCCATCTAAGGTCTCGTCTGACTCAATCATCCTAGTCCCATATGCTCTCCTCTCCTCCCCTTCTCTATCTCCTAAGTCCCTCTCAGGGCATAAATAGATGAAATTGAAAAAAAGAGATATCATAATAGAGGGATCTATTATATGTTTGAAGAGAAAACTTACTCTAGAGAAATGTCCAGAGACTACAAGCATGACCCCAACTAACAATCTGAGCAACAGTAGAAAGTTTACCTTAAATGCCCTGTCCTGAAAATGAAATTGATGACTAACATGCTATCATATAGCACTCATTTAGTAGCTGATGGAAACAGAAGCAGATACCAAAAACTAAACACTGTGCCAAACTCCTGAAATCCATTTTCAGAGAGGAAGGAGTGATAAGAAAATGGGGTCAAGACCAAGCTACAGAAACCCACAGAGACAGCTGAACTGAACAAGGGGGAGCAAATGTCCATCAGGCTGATAGCTGGAAACCAGCATTGGATAGACTCAAACCACCTGAACATGGGCCTCAGTTAGAAGGTGTCCTGGGCATACTAATGGACCTCTGACAGTAGAACAAGGATGTATCCCTGGTGCATGAAAGGACTTTGGGTGCACCTTCCCCATAGCGAGATATTCCCTTAACCTAGAATCAGGAGGGATTGCCCAAGCCCTACTCCAAATGATTTCAAATATTTTGATGATTTCTCCTGGAAGTCAGGAAGGCATCACCCTCCCTGTGGAATGGGTGGGGATGGGATGCAAGGGGTGGTCAGGGGACATGGGAAAAAAGATGCTATCATAATCAAGTTATATCCATTTATTTTATCATGCATTTGCCCCTAATTTACACATTATCATTGGGTTTTTTATTTGGTTCCCAAGCTTTAGATTCATTTATTTTTATTCCATATGCATGATCTATTTTCCTGAATGTGTATCTCTGCACCATATGCATGTGTTTGCTATGTTTAAGGTCTGAAGAGAGCATTAGGTCACCTGGAAATGAGTTACTAGCTTTCAGGTGATTTATTGAAACTAAGCCTACATTCTCTGCAAGAGTAACAAGTATTATTAACTACTAAGCAATATTCTACCCTATCTTCTTGCGTTTCATTAATATTTTACCACATTCCAGAGGGACCCACTTGTGATTCATTTTAATGAGTTTATCACTGGAAATAAGTGTTTATATTTTTTATTTACTGGATCACCACTTTATATAATCTCTTGTAATTGAAGAATTAGATTTTGACAATTATTTCTTTTAGCAATTTAAGATAATCTCATTCACTGTCCTGTCATTTCTAGTGAGTCATTTTTATCCCTTTGAATTTATGCTTATGATGTACTTAATGACTTTGATTCCTGAATATTCTGAAATTAGGTCAATATACAATGAATAACAAACTTATAATCATGTTAAGAACAAATATGATGTGATTAATCTTAGCCTGAAGTACACAAATAATTGGAACTGAATAAAAATGTTGTATGTGTCAATAATTCATGTTTTAGCTTGCAAATATATCCAAGTCTATTGCCATACACAAATTCAAGTTCAAGTACTCAACATAAATCCAGTTACATTAAGCCTGATAGACAAGAAAGAGGGATGTATCCATGAATACATTTGCACATTAGACCTCTTACTAAATATAACACCAGCAACACAAATACTGAGAGCAACTATCAATAAATGGGAACTCCAGACAAAGAATATGGTAAATAAGACAAAACAATAGCCAACAGAATGGGAAAATCTTTACCATCCCCACATTTACAGAGGGGTGATCTCCAAAATACATGAAGAACTCAAGAAACTAGACATGAAAAAAATATCATCCAATTTAAAAAATCATGTACAGAGCTAAACAGAGAATTCTCATCAGGAAAATATCAAATAGCAGAAAGACATTTAAGGAATTACTCAACATCCTTAATTATCAGGGAAATGCTAAACAACATGACTCTGAGATATTGTCTTATAACTGCCAGAATGACTAAGAGCAAACAACTGCAGAGAGTTTATTTTGGAGAGGGTGTGAAGTAAGGGAAATACTCTTTTATTGTTAGTGGAAGTCTAAACATGTACAGCCAGTTTGGAAATAAGTGTGGTGGTTTGGGAATTAATCCATCTCATGATCTACGAATGCCACTCTTTGAATATACCCAAATGATGCTCAATCATACCACAAGTAGACTTGCTTAACTATTTTCAGAGCAGGATTATTCATAATAGCCAGAATCTGGAAACAACCTTGATTCTGCTCTAATGAACAATGGATAATGTAAGCATGGTATATTTACTCAGTGGAGTATTACTCAGCTGTAGGAAACAGTAGAGTAGATAATTATGAAGAGGATATCATAAATTTCTGAAAGGAATAAATAGTGGAAATTGTAGAAAAAGTTCATTATGTGGAAAAATTATTTTTTATAAAACAAAATAAAAATGTTCTCAATATGACATTCAATATTCATTTTTTACACTATGATGGCAAACAAAACTATTTTATGTTAGGCATCCATTTGGACACTTGATAGTTTTCTATCTCATACACACATTTTTGTAATACAACTATAATTATCACCTTGTTAAGACATGACTAATTGTTTATTTTGATTTCTGTAACCTACTTATGCAGATATTCAAGAACTATTTTGAGGTCAGAAGTATCCTTGACTTTAATCTTTGCAGAGTAGGATAGCTTTTACCATTTTTGCCTTTAAATATTCTTCTATCTCCTGGATCTGGCTGTCACATCAATGATGTGAGTTAGAGTCTGTGTTCCTGATAGAACATTCAATAAATTTATCTATTTATACTCTGAATTGAATCAACTAGTCATTTTCTGGTGGTTCCTAGTTCTATCAAATTTGAGGAGCCACTGTGAACCTAGGGGACCAGATTCAGGCCAGGGTCTAAAACACATCTAAAGTAGGGGAAGTACAAGGCCAACTTGGAAACCTGGCAAGTCTAAAACTATAGCTGTCATGACATAAAAAGGCACTACTAAGTCTTAGCATGAGATGAGTCAATGGCTGTTGCTGGGTACTAATGACTATTTTGCAAGTAAGAGGTGAGAAGTCACAGTTTCAATGGCACAGAAACCAGGAGACAGGTAAAATCAAACATCAAACTCTTTATTCAGAAATTGATATATATATATATATATATATATATATCAATATATATATATCAACATATATATATATATATATTCCCAGTAGACAGTCTGCATTCCAATTAGTTGATATTGCAAACTTGCTCCCTATTGGCTAGGCCCTTAGACAGACTCAATGTTGGATCATTTCTTGGTGTTCTAGGCCTTACCTTCAGTAGGAGCCAGAGTTCTTTGCTCAGTTCTTGAGCCCACCTCAGAACGACTCAGGGAGTATACTGTGGCTGTCTTAGGTTGGCCTGCTGAAGAACCTCTTACCTGCCAAACTAGCCCCAGTGGAGACAGTGTAGCAATGGCTGAGACAAATCTCAATGTCTACCTGTCCAGAGGTTCACAGCACACATGGTTATGCCTCCTGGAAAAAAATGGTTCAGGTCCCTTCAGGTACTTGCTTGGCTGGCTGTTTGGAACGGATGCTAGATATGTTTTGTGCTATGATAAAAATAATGCTTTTTGATCATGGGTGTTTTGGTCTGTAAGCTCCACTATTAGCTAAAACCCATAGTGCCAGATACCAGCCCAAGGCCTAATAAACAATTGAGGCTAAAACTGTAGAAAGCAGCTCACAATGTGACCTTGCCTATAATCAGTCTACCTGCAGCAAGGCTACTGTGGGAATTACTACAAAACTCTACCTTGTGATTTTAGGGCCCTTGAAACGCTGACCACAAGCAGGCCAAAATAAACAGAGGCTCTCAGTTATGCACTTGCTTAGATGTATTTACGATCTCACACTTCAAAGGGATTTGCTGACATCTATAGAATATCTGTTTATCTTTAAACTATGACCAAAGATCTGTATAAAACTTTGAACTTTCTGTATAAAAACTCAATATTTTGAAGTAAACTTTACAGCAGTTCACAAACCTCCTCAAAAGTGTTTGTGTCTGTCCCTCAAGCTGAAGCCACTCCTGACCTGGTCATCTGAGTCTTGTTCTCCACCAGACCTGTTACCCACTGAGCAGTCTGCAGCATGTTCCCATCATTGACAACCAGTCCTTGCAGGACATTCATTCTTGGAAAGCTGCCATGGTCAGGGGAGCAAGTGGTATTCTTTTGAACTTCTGATAATCAAGCGACATAATCTCCTGTGAAGGACTGCAAGAGGGTTGCCTAAGAGACATTTACACCTGAAGAGTCACCTCAGTTGCTTCCTGCTGCTGTGGAATATGATGCAGGAGACATTTAAAGAGTGTGAGGATTAGCAATGACCCTGTGAAATAAGGCATACGTAAGCATACAGGAGGGATCAATTATCCTTTTTATATTATGCCAAATTTTTTTCAAACAGTGAAGAGTCAAAGTCCAAAACCTCTGCCCTTACCTGATGTAACTGAAATGAGAATTTGTGTGATAGCACTAATGAGTAATATAGAAACTTATTTGACCATAGGCCTTTAATATATTTAGTTTACTACCAGCATGCTAAACTAACATTCCTCATCCCAAAAACATCATAAAAAATGAGCAAATAAGGGTCACAATAATGTATCAGCTTATTTTAGGGAAGCAATGAGAGCAAGAAAATAGAGTATATACATTACTGATCCTTGTCAATTCCCTTCATTGTTGAAGCAGACTGATCCATGACTGGACATCTTTTCAAGATCTCTTCGGGCTAGTACCCGCATGTAAATGTCCTCATTACAGACCCCTTTGAACACATTGCATGTTGGGACATTAAGACCTCTGAAGCCAATTGTTTGATTAACATTTCTCTAGTGAAACTTGGGTCTACTTTCCACCGGGAAGCCACCTAGATAGATGCCCCTTAACAAAAGAATAAATAAAGAAAGAACTTCACCTTTATCTTAGATGCTTGTATTTTGGTTCCCTTCCTTTTGTGGTAACCAATGCTACTAATTTTGGAGAAAGTTTCAATTGTTCTCAGCAGGTCTGCTGACTGTAACAGCTGTTGTGGGCCACATACCCCAGGTGTGCAGTAGAGAGGAAAGGAGATTTCAGGATCAAGGCTGCCAGTTCCTCCACCGCCACTGAAACAAGTTTCTACATTAGCCCTCTCCCAATCTGAAACTACTGCAAACACAGTGGATCAACTATCAGGTGATTTGTCTGAAGCCTTAGCCACCCAAAACACACTTGATTATCTAGTACAAATTGGCATTTTTAAACTAAATTTACAAGCTAGCCTTCTATATGAACACTTGAATTTTTTGTGAGAAGCTCATATTGTTGTTTTTTGCTGCAGCTATTGCCTAAGAAACACAAACATGAAACTCAGCACCCACGTGGAGTTTATTGAGAGAGGGGAGAGAAAAGGGGGTAGCTGGTGGCCAAACAAAAGTAGGGGAGAGAGAGGGTATGGAGTCAAAGAAAGAGAGAAGGGGCCCTAGAGAGAGGGGGGTGTGCTTGGCGCAATTGCTTTAAAAGCGGGCTTGTGCATGCATAACTGTGTCCCCTGCACAGCCAGATAAAAGGTTGAGCAGCCAGGTAAAGCCTGATTTAGGGATGACATGGCCATGAGCGTCCCGCCCAGTGTCAGGACACTGCTGGTTCCCAACACATATGGCTTCTTGTTTTCTATCTTTCACACATATCTTTGTTAATGCATCATTTTTCTCCAGAAATCCTGGAGTGATCAGTTTTTAAGTTATACACATGCTTTAGCCATGCAGATCATTAACATCAATGAAACCTGAGTACCTCTTGCCGATGCAAAAGACAAGGACTTCAACTCATGGGCAGATTATTGAGAGATTGGGCAATCACTCTCATTGGGGTTTGTAGCCCTTGCGCTTGGTGCTACTTTGCCACAGCATTAGACAGTCCCAGGCCAACTTTCAAACAAGACAGAGTCTACTGTCTTTGACTCAAGAGAAAATGACTCTGCCACATGTGGCTGACAAACTATTCACCAGTGATGGGTAAGGCAGAGGGGGCAAATATCCAACCTAATACAGGAAGGATACAGGCCTGGGCAACCTCTCCAATGACAAGGAGAGGTAAGGAATTATGCTGAGGTCCTCTTCCATCTAAGACAGGTGTTAGTTTATATTAAAAGAAAGGGGGACCTGTAGGGCCCTGCATGGACCCTCCTAGGCACCTTGAGAAAGCCTGAAGCTGCTGGTTGGAACTCCTTGCCCAAGGCTGTTGTTGGAACTCTTCCCATTTTTGACAACACACACCTAATGACAACACATACCTCATAGGGAGAAGCTAAGCCTAAAATTCCTGTAATTTTTCCACTGTGCTGTAAGTCAGTATTTAAGCCTGCTTTCATGACATGCCAACAATATCACCCGCACAATACCCAAGACTCTGTCCTAAGTGGGGCACTTGTATCACTTTCACATATCTTGTATTCTTCTGTAGAAGTTCTGCAAATGCTTCATTTTTTCCTAATACATATGACATGATACAGAAAGCAGAGCATTCTAAGCACTTGGGAAAAGTAGATATTTCTAAGGTGTCAGCCAGGATGGAGGCAAAAGATGGTTCTCTCTTCAGGCATGCTGGGATATTATGAATACAAGTTATATCTTGGGGACATGACACAGTTTTTGTCTAAGATGAAGCACAAAGGTCAGTAAGGCTCAATCCTGGTATACTCAGTGAAGTGTGAGAACTCTTGACTGAATTATATCTGGATCCCTTTCACAGCAAATAATCTTTTTCTTCCTTTTAACCTTAATCATCCCTATGTGGAGAGAAGGAGATGGGATTATTCAGTAAAATAATGTTTCAATACAAAAAGGTACAACCCTGTATTGTAAACACCTTTAGTGTGACTGTTACTAGGGATATTTTTTTTGGGGGGGTAAACTCTGCAGTGGGTCTTACATTTTATTAAAGACATTTATCTTTTTTTCCTTCAGGGGATCTCAGACTCAATTTCTCAGAACTGTGGAGAAGTAAAATATGAGTTCCAATGAGGACTTCAGAACAGTAAGTCCCATGCTTTCTCTAGTAGCAGGTTTCATGAAATTGAAATGAGATTCACAATCCCAGCAGTATACAATGCTTCAGGAGTCTCAAGTAGCTTACTGAAAATTTACAAAACATTTGAATGAAGGAAGCTGCTTTTGGAATAGAATTTTAAGTGTCGGGGTTTTAGAGGTATTACACAATTGTGGTAAAAAAAAAAAAACAATTCAAAAATGGTATGCAGAAACATGGAGCTTAAAGGCTGACAGGAAGCAGAGAACTGGCCACAGAAGAGGGGGCAAAAGAAAAAAATATCCAAAAATAAATGTCTCCAGTGACCTATTTCTTCAAGGTGCCCCCACAGCTTCTTCTCATTGCCACTCTTTAGTAACATCATGTATTTACCTAGGCCATTAATTTGGTCATAGCACTCAAAATTATCCTCATGATTAAATAAGCTCAGGAAAAAAAATCATCATACAAACTTCTAGTATGTTTTTCTTAATACTCATACATTTCTCAGTAAAACCAATGTAACAATTTACATTACCCACAAAAGATTACCTTATTTTTAGCAAAGGACAGTAACTGGGAAGTTAATAGACCAACAAGAACCATGAAAGAATGGTAGGCTCACAGTATTATTGGGAAATCTGGCTGTTCAGTGGTTATTGTCTAGTATTTCCCCAATGTTCTGTCCAGGCTTGGCAACATGAGTGACTCCATTCTCAGTAGGCTTTCTACTGTTTACATGTCCTTATCTGGAGAATGACACTAGGCCCGATACCTGACCTTGTCTGAAAGCTGTCTTTAAGATAGGATATGAGATTTATCTCCAACATGACCCTTGGCAAAATCCCTTGCTAGAAACTCCCCATCTGCCACACATATGGTCACTAAGGCTTACAATAGGAGTTTTGCTATAGAACATATACTGCCACAAAAGAAGCCTTATACCAGGAGTTTGCTTTTAATGCAAATTAGGTTTTAATGCAAATTTGCTTTTAATGCAAATTCAAATATTCTGCAGCTATTGTCCCAAACAATAAATTACACATACTCTGGAATAAAGTTGATTTGTTTTACTGAAGTCATCTTCTGGAGTTATCTCCTTTAAATCCACAGTTGTCTAAAGTCTTTACTTCACTTTTGTTCCTTCAACCCTACTGGGTGATTTTCCAATGACCCAGAGGAAGAAGGCAAACTACATGTGGTAGCTTCTATCCCTCTAGCAGGAACTCTCCAGGACATAGAGGGGGGGGTTGCATATCTGATGGGAGATGTTATTCTGTATATATGTTTCTCATACTGGTTAATAAAGACCTGTGGCCAATGAGATAGCAAGATAGGCGGGGCTAGGAGACCAGGAGGAGGAGAGAGGAAGTAGTAGGAGTCGAGATGTAGCCCAGGAAGAAGCAGGAAGCCTGCCGCGCGGCTCCCCGATAAGACGACCACGTGGAAATACTTAGATAAGTAGAAATGGGTTAATGATTAAGGCAGAGCTAGCCCATTAACAATAATGGTAACTGGCCAACAGGATTGTATCAAATACAGAGTCTCTGAGTGCTATTTGGGGCACACGTGGTTGTGGGACCATGGCGGCAGAACCAGCGGCAGCCGGCAGGGAAACCTGCCGTAACATAATGGTGTCATTTAAAAAATACTTTTTAGAAACAAGGGAACAGAGACTAGCAAGACTTCTTAGTAGCAGCATTTTCTCTGTTGGATTTGTTTTGTTGTAGACAGAGATTTTCGCAGCTCCTTTAAGGGAGGTTTCCAAAATTAGCATAAGCGGCAAAAAGCCGCCTGGCTTTTAAAGAGCTCTGCTAACAATTCATTGGTGTGTACAAGAGCTGCAATAAAGGTTTACACTGTGTTTTTAAAAATATGCTGGCTTGGGAGAGAAAAGGAAACAGGATACAATGGTTTACAAAGCAAAAAGAAAGTAAAATGGATGGTTGTGATGGCGCACGCCATTGGTCCCGGCACTCAGGAAACAGAGGCAAACAAATCTCTGTGATTTCAAAGTAAACCTGGTATGCAGTGAATTCCAGGACAGATAAAAGTTATACAGAGAAACCCTGTCTCAGAATATGTAAAAATAGAAGTAGAATAAATAGAGTAATAAAAAAGCCACGTAAAGATGGAAAACACAGAGAAATTTTGGATACTATACGCGCTTCTATTGTCTTTAAATTATTTGATTGCTGAGAAAATAACTACTGATAAAAGAAATGCTGCTGGATTAATTCAATTTATATATTTTAAAAATTCTTTGACTCCAAAATTTGAGCCTAAGGACAAGTTACTGGGGAAAAGGATTTCTATTTTTGTTTCCACAGAAAATGGAAGGCTATGGATTCTTTCCAGACTTATGTGGTTTGATCAAGCCAGACCCCCTGAAACAACTCCCCAGGTGATCCAAAATTCAAAGCAGTTGAGACAAAGCCTTGCAGACTACAGCCAAGATTTCTGTGTCTTCTTTGGACCCCCATGACAGCGCCCTCTACCAGCAGGAAGTAGTTTGGAAAGAACGACGCCCAAATTCCCAAATATTGTTTATAAATGTTTGTTTGCATTTATATGGGCTTGGTTATAAATGGTTAATGACACAAGCAATCCTTGTAAAGATAAAAAAGGGAATTAAGGTATAGATATGAATACTTTGCTTTGGAATGGATTTTCTTTTATTGATACAATTTAAGGTCAATTTTATGATATGTATATTTCTCCTCTTGTTTAGGTATTGTGTTTATATAGCTCATTGGAAAATGTAATGTATAATTTACTACAGATTATAGACAGTTACCTATGATAGTTAAAACTTGGAGTTAAGTTAGATAGGATTTCTAGATATGCAGAGATGTATTTGAGATGAATAGGCATTCTTCAAACCTTTCAAAGACCTATAGAATATGGCATTTAAAATGGTTTAGGGTTTTTCTTGACAGTGAGACACAACTGCTCCTGGTAAAACCACCTACAGAAGAAAGGAAGATGGACATCGAAGAAACACATTATGGAGTTTGCCTCTAATATAGCAAGACTAGCAATTTGGGCAAGGTACTGCTCATCTAGACTGTTTGACTTTATGTTGTAGAAACTGGACATGCAGGACCCACAAAAAGGTGACTGCTGATGCAAGATGGACATTGCTACAGGGTTCCTGCCTCATGGAAGAGGCTGCCAGACAGCCTACAGAACACAGAGAAAAGTTTCCTGCCTTGTTTAGGAGTCTGGACACACACTATGGTCTATAGGCTGAAGATGGAACATTACAGAAGAACTTTGGGTGACTGACCAGGCAATGAGTTGTCTCTGTCATTTCTAGAGTTTATATATTATCCTTCTGTGGTCTTTGAAGGAGTTGAAGACAGATAGTTATGATTATAGTTTTCCTTAGTTAGGATTAAAGATAAGTTACATATAAGACTTTAGACTCACAAAGATAGGATAGATGATATTTTCTTTAAGTCTTACAAAATGTTAATGGACTAAATATTGTTAACTATGATTCTTATTTGATAACTGTTATATGATATATTTTGCTATGTTAAGGTTAAACCCCTTCTTTTACTTTAGACAGAAAAGAGGAGATGATTGGAGATGTGATTCTGTATATATGTTTCTCATACTGGTTTATAAAGCACTGTGGCCAATGAGATAGCAAGATAGGCGGGGCTAGGAGACCAGGAGGAAGAGAGAGGAAGTTGGTTGGAGTCGAGATGTAGCCGAGGGAAGAAGCAGGAAGCCTGCCGCGCGGCTCCCGGATAAGACGACCACGTGGAAATACTTAGATAAGTAGAAATGGGTTAATGATTAAGGCAGAGCTAGCCCATTAACAATAATGGTAACTGGCCAACAGGATTGTATCAAATACAGAGTCTCAGAGTGTTATTTGGGGCTCACGTGGTTGCAGGACAATGGCGGCAGAACCAGCGGCAGCCGGTGGGGAAACCTGCTGTAACACATATCTCCTGTGGTATCATCAGGTAACTGCATTTTTCTTGGCCATCTGTTAGGGAAATAGAAAATTTCTAATCTCCCTTTCTCTGTCTCATTTTCTTGTGGTTCTCAGTAATGCGAAACTGCTTCTCACTAGTTAACTTATGATGTTCCTGCTGTGGCAGAAACAGCCTGTCCTGGCCATGTTAGCCTATGCACATGGAGAACAAAGCCATTGTCTCCAACTCCATGGGGGTAACAATCCTATCTACTGCCTTCAGAATGCTCTGGCAGGGTGGGACTGGTTATAGGGTCCATGTCAAGTTACCTCTGCTGGGAGCATTTCCAACATGGCTTTCCACTGGGGTGGCTGGGAAGGCCCAAACTAGAATTGGAACTAATATGGGGAGGAATTGTCCTCCATGTTGCCAAAACACCCCTCCATGGATATTACTTTCCCCCAGCAGCAGTGGTTATTGAATGGCCTGAGGGGCAAGATATCTGCCACCATCCTCTCCCCATTGTCTATGTCTCCTCCCCTCTCTCAGAAGCTATAATCACATCTATTACAGTCTTTGAAAAACACAAAAAATCTTATTCCTGTATCTTAAAATTATGCTGTAAACTATTATCCCAGGAATCATAAGCTTCCCATCATGTATATGTATATGTATATGTATATGTATATGTATATGTATATGTATATGTATATGTTACATATATATGTAAATATATATGTATATATGATATATTATAATAAATTGTCCTTTCATGTGAAAGTATTATTTGTTTATTTCTCAAGAAAGCCATGTAGCTAGAAAGTTTGTGTGTTCTGCTGTGTTCAGCAAATGTTTACATGTTTTCTGTGTGCTATTTTATTAAAAAGCTGTTTCTAGTTCAGATCTACCTGTCCTCTTTTCTAGATTCATTTGAAAACTTCCTCTATGCCCCATGTGAGGTTGAGCTTTGTGGCACAGAAGAAAAATCAAAATAACAAAAAAATAGTTAGAATTGGTCTGTAAAAACATTCTGTACCTCGAGATTTATAATTTTATTGTATTTGGTTATAAATCTGTTAAATCTATAAAATAATTAATTTAAAGCAAGTAGCACATGGCTGATAGCTAAAATAATCTATACATAGGTAACATTAAAGAGACCAGATGCCACGATCCCATCTTGCATATAGGCAAAATATAGCCTGTGGCCATCACTAGACCGACAAATGGCTGGTCAGTATTTTGGCTAAGATTGGAGATGAATACCATGTGACCTCACCACAATATTTTGAAGGTGACCAGGAGGAGTAGGCTCACCAAAGAGACAACTATGATCTTCAAAATATTTTTAAATTAGAATAATAACTACTGTTTTGTTCTAAAAGTAAGGTTTGTAAAACAGATCCCAAATATTAAGTATTAAATAATCTCTACTATTATAGCTTGGTTTTACCTCATGTGTATTATAGTTGTGCCCATTTCCCCCTTCTTGATGTAAAAACAAAAAGAAGAAACTATATTTTTGAGCGATCTTAAAGCTTCTTAAACAGAAATTTAAATTCTTTACATTTAAATTATAAAAATGCTAAACATGCACTAAGAAACAGCTTTTGTGAGTATTTAGAAATTTCAGGAACATAACACCTTAAGTTCCTAAAAGGCTTTAATTACAATACAATCTCAATAAATAAATAGCTTTAACAACAACAACACCCATTTGTTTCCTAAATGTTTAGATGCCTTCTTAGTTCTTCTATAATCCTCACTCTCGTAGAGTTACTACTAGGTCTAGGTCTAGACACATTTTACCTTGTTACCAGATTCAGAAAAGAGATAAAATCACAAAAGAGATTTCAATGTACTATTTCTTATTTTTAATTTAAATAAAATATTATTTAAAAAGCAAAACAAAACAACAACATAAACAATCTAATTAGTTCCTGTATGCTTTGCAAAATAAAAAAATCTGATGCAAATGACTTCAAATTAAGAAAAAGACAATGAACTAAATATTAAGCCAAGGAATTATAATTAAAACTGTTTGCAAAATAAGAAAAAAAAAATGTAAGGATTGTGGGTACAGAGGAATTTGTTCAACCATTGAAACAGGAACCAGCTACTCTCTGGATAGAAAGCTTTTAGGGACATGACTTGGGTTATTAAAGTGGCTTACAGATGGGTACATAGTGGCCTACTGCCTTCTTTTCCAGGAGGTAACAGTTACTGGTTGCAAGTATGCTATATACCAACAATTGCATTACAACCTTCTATATAGTATAGATCTATCTTCTACCACAAACTTTTGCAGCATTGTTGGAGTGATGTTGATGTGATGGGAGATGCCATTCTGTAAATATGTTTAGTTTATTGGTTAATGAATAAATCACTGTTGGCCAATGGGAAAGCAAGATAGACAGAACTAGGAGACAAGGAGGAGAGACGAAGTAGTAAGGAGGAGTCAACATGGAGAGACCAGAGAGTGAGAACGCCAGCCACTCTCGCCGGTAAGATGAGGCCATGTGGAAATACTTTTATTAATAGAAATGGGTTAATATTTAAGACAGAGCTAGCTGATAAAAAATGATAGTAAATGGCCAAGAGCATAATATCAAATACACAGTCTCTGTATTATTGGGGGCTGCCTTGGCGGTGGGACAAGACTGGCAGGGAAAAACCTGCTTGTAACATCAATGTATCAACAAAGGCCAGGTATTGTGAGAAGTGCATGGGAATCTGAAGTTTATAATCTGTGTTGATGAGGATCATTCCATAGTTACCCACCATGAAGGACATGTAGATAACAAAAAAAAAAAAAATGAAGAAGATACAGAAAATGTCACCTTGGACCCCAAATCCTAGAATATAAAAGTCAGTGTATCGGTGATATTTCCTAAAGTCATATTCCCTAAATAGACCCAGACAAATAGCAAGACAAGAGGGAAATATTTGTTATTTTTTTGATATAAGATGGTCTTAACTTTCACAATATTTTGGAACTTAAAGTTTCCTGACAATCATTATCTAGGAGGTTTTATTCTTTCTGAAGATATTTTAAAAATATTTTTGATAGGAAATGGTCATAAGAACAGTTCATTTGAAATGGATTCATTTGAAAATGAAGACCTCTTCATAGAAGAATATCAATGTTTAATGTACATTTCAAAAAAACCAGACTCATATTATTTTCTAATATATTGTGTCTATATTTACATTGTGTAATATTTAAATATGATTTTTGCCTCAAACATGTTTTAGTAATTTACTACTTTTATTCCTGGCTTTAGGAAGGGAGATGAATGCTGTCTTGCTAATCTTCCCACTAACTGTCCCTTTCCATTTAATTAAAAAATTGACTGATATGTGCAATAAGAATTACAAAAACGAGATTTCCCTTTTTGTGTGCATTGCCTAGTCTCAAAATTGGTGGGATTAAAGGTGTGTAACATCAAAATTTGATATCATACTTTTATACAACACATATGATCTATTAACCCTTTTTAAGATGGAGGAGAAATACCATAATTTTATTTTTTATTAGTGCTATTTAAAAAGAGGCTTATACATCATACAGAGCAATATCAATACTTTATTCAGATACCTGAATAACCTCAGTAGTAGAGTACTTAACCAGAATGTGAGGAATATTAGACTTACATCTAAGCATAAAGAAACAAGTTTTTATATTTGATAATTTGTCTTTTCATAGTCTTTCAGAAGTTATTGACAATCAAGGAATGCCTCTTTGTGACATGAACATTTGTCACATCCTCCCATGCTAATCAAGGACAGAGCCCTGTTGCTTTGATTGTTGAGTCATGTTGACATGGAGACCATGATTTCCACTAGAAACATTTATTTTCTATGCACCTCAGGGATTTTATTACAGGGTTTCTTAGGCTGTAGATGAGGGGGTTTATTATGGGAATCATAATACTATAAAACACAGAAGCCACCTTCTCCTGCTCTTGAGATTTATTGGACCCATGAAGCACATACATGTATGAGAGTACTCCATAGAATATAGTGACAGCAGTCATAAGAGAAGCAAATGTGGAGAAGGCTTTTTTTTCTGAAGCAGAAGACATACTTAGAATGGCAGACAAGATAAATGTATAGGAAAAAATGATAACATACAAAGTGAATGTCAAGTTAAATCCCACAAAGATTGACAATACCATGGTATTGAGGATAATACTTGAGCAAGATAGGGCAAGGATTTTTTATACATTACAGAAAAGTGATTAATGTCATTTGATTTGCAAAAGTTTGATAAGAAAGTAAAAATTGTATTTACAGAGGCATTTAGGAAGCCCATAGTATATGGACCAGGAAGCAGTACAATGCATAGTGTCTGAGTCATGATGACAAGATAGCACAATGGATTACAGATGGCCAAATAGTGGTCCATAGCCATAGCAGCCAGGATGAAGCAGTTACTAGTTACAAGGGTACCATAGACCAGTAATTGAACTATGCATCCATTGAAGGAGATGGTTGCTTTTGTGCTCAGAAAATTCTGCAGGGTTTTGGGAGTGATAGCAGAGGAATAACAGAGGTCAACAAAAGCCAAGTGCTGCAGGAAAATGTATATGGGAGTGTGCAGAAAAGAATGACGTTTGATGAGCAGGATAATGCCAATGTTGCCCACAAAGGTGTCTTTATAAATCACTAAGAATACAACAAAGAGGATGTACCAAAACCCTTGTTGATTAGTGAATCTCAGGAGAACAAATTCAGTCACTTTTGTGTTATTACTGTGTTCCATGGTTAGCAGAAATCTAGCATCAGCTGAAAATTGGCAAAGGAAAAAATAGCAGAGAAAATAAGCCCATTTTGATTTGTTTTATGAAATGTTAAACTGTTTGCTTTTGTAATGACTTCAAAGAATGGTTTTCCTTGTGGGTGTATATGCATGTGTATTGGAGGATGGGTGTATAGGTGCATGTACATGCAACTGTATGTGTGTATTTGAAGGCCAAAGGTCAGTGTTTGTTGGCATTCATCAGGTTTGTACATCTCACTCTTTTTGGAACTTGATGGGTCAAATGAAATGGCTAACAAGGAATATCAATGACCTTGTGTTTTTCTCCCTAGTTCTTTGAGTACATGCAGTGACATATATCTGATGGATGCACTAGTGTTTAGTGCTGTTGATATATATTCATGTTCCCATATCACCCATTAATATTATTAACACATCATACATATTGTTGCCTCAGATGTTTGGTTCAGAAAAGTGTATAATTTTTACTTTTTTAACAGAAGAAAATTAATGTTCTTATATTTTGAAATTTGTCTTTTAAGTAAATTGCCTGCCATTGGCACCATGAGTTTCTCTTTCTCTTAAGTTGATTTGTGGGTGATTTTGACTTCTCCAATTTTTTGAATATTCTTCAGTTGACAACCAAGATTTTTTTTATATTCTATCCTATGTTAACTTTGTCTATTTTGACTTTTCTGGAGCATAAATAATAAGATCTGAAATAAGAAATTTTTAACCTTATATTCTTACAAAAAACATAATAATTGATCATTCTGGCCTCATGTTATGGTCTGTTGAAGAAATTTATTGTAGCCTACTGCTTTCTCAAGCTTATTTTTCTGGCAGAGTTAATGCTGAAATAAAATGACTTTCTCTTTACCTTGCCGTACAGTGGGTAATGCAGGTTGAATCATGCTACTTTGTATAACGTTTTTATTTTTTTCTATAACTATTTTTATACAATGTTGACTAAGATGACTAAGCAACTAGAGTGTGATTGTGTGTGCAAGTATATATATGTGTATTTATGTGTGTGCTTTAGAAAGATTAAAATATTTTAAAGCATTACTTAACTTAATGTAATACTTATATAATAAAAGACATGATTCACTTACAATACATGTAACATCTAGCACATATTAATGGAGAAACTAACTTTACTTTTAATGAATATAGGTTTTCATTCTTTGAGAATTTCATATGTGTATTCAATGATATATTATTATATTCACCTCTATTGTCTTATGCACGATAAATATATTCCTTTCCCATCTACATGTCCTTTTCTTTAAAAAGCATTTCTTACGTACAATTAGTCCCACTTAAATGTTCATGGAAGTTTGGCTATTCTTGAAGGAACATAATCCAAGCATTATGCATACCTTCTAAAGCAATTAGTCTTTTACTTCTTAAGCAGGTATCAACTGGCAATCATTGTTAAGCAAGAGAAGGTACTTATGATAATTCCTCCCTCATTCAGGAATTATTAAAAAGAATATTCATCAAGTCATTTCAAGAAGCTAACATAACAAAAATACCAGAATAAGTCCAAGGAAAGAAATGTAAAACTTCACTAATTTGTGATTGTAGATGCGAATATCTTACATCCAGCCATGATCAAAGAGATTAAATTTAAAATTTCACTAATTTGGTCTGTAGATAAGAACATCTTAAATTCAGCCATGATTAAAAAGATCAAAGCAGACATCAATAAATGTCTATTCTTGTCTTTATAGATTTTTACTTAACTGATAAATTAAAAACAAAGTGTATATGGGCGCCATACTATCACTTTTATACATTGGTGGAAGACCTAAAGCAAGTAGATTGGCTTTACAGATCCTGTTACTTTTAGCAACAGATGGAGGTCATTTTTGAGGTATTGTAAGATTGTGGATCATGGATTTTAACAGGTTAGGTGTTCCTCAGATGCTAAGGTGTTTTTAGATTCACAAAACAATTGTGCTATTTCTCCTGTCTAGGTATAGTGTAAATAAAATGAAGAGAAGGAAGCCTCTCATAAGTTGTATTTACAAGAAAAAAAGCATAAAGGGAAAAATCTTTTTTTTTCCAAGCAACCAATACTAAGTTACAATGATCCAAAGAATGATAACATGTTTAATATTAGAAAGTTAGTTGCTACAGTTTTCTTCATTGACATAGCAAGGATAGCAGCCATATCATTTCAAAAGTTACCAATCATTATTTGACAAAGTTTGATAATATTTCTTGAGAAATATTAGGGAGAATGAATGGGGAAGAATGATATTACCCTGGTAATCTATTTCATAAAATTACTGTAATGAGCATCATCATTACCAAAAGTCATGAGAAGCAGTGCATATAAATGAGAGAATAATACAAGGTTGCCAAAGTGACCAAATACACACACACACACACACACACACACACACACACACACACACACACATATATATATATATATATATATATATATATATATAATACAACACCATATATATGGTGTTGTATTTTCAATGTTTTTTTTTTGATGTCCAACCTGAGAAAAAAATATCAAAAAAATAAAAAAATTTAAAAAATTAAGAAAAAATAAGAGAAAAATCATGAGCATTATTATTTTTAAGGTAATTCAATTATTCTGAGAGAATAATCTGATAAATTCTTAGTGGAGGCAGTAAGTCATTTAATATTAGACTGATATATAAAAGTCTGTTTGCAGGAAAAAAAATACTAAAAAAAAGATCTTCATGATAACTCAACAATAGACTCTGTGTGTTATAATATCAACTTGTTAGTCAAAATATATCTACTGCTGCCATAGTGCTATGACTGTTCCAGAGGACACTAACAACTTACTGATTGGATCTGAGTCTGCTTTAAAGAAGGGAATACACATTTGTTTTTGTAAACCAGGTCAAAAGTCTGGCTTGGAGAGTAATGATCCTTATATGGGAATGTACTACTGATGTTTTTCTAAACGAATATCTAGTAAAACTGCCTTAGGAATGCTTATGTTTATACCCAAAGACTTCTATACTTCTGAGCCTTAATTAGAGAAGCCTCTTTTAGCAGTGGGTGGTGTCAAAACAGACGTCATTACTCATTAAAGTGCTGAAAGTAAGGAATTTTCTGATGCTTTGTCCTAAATGGGGCGTCTATATTACCCATTCTGAGTACCAGGGAACATTGTTTAAGAGTGAGTAGAAAGACTGTAATAGCTAGAAGATGGGGAGAAGTACTATAAAATTCTAAGTACTGGTTGTGATGTGGATGTTGCAATTATAAACACACAATAGCTATGGCCACTTGCAGAAGATCCTTGTTGCACACAAAACACAGAAGGCAAGAGGATGACAAGTTGGGAAAAAGGATTGTAACAGGAATGGGAGCAGGTGACAGAAGGTAATGAGGAGAGGGCATGATCATATTATTTTGTGTATGCATAAGAAACTATAAACCTCAACCAACTAAGAATCTAAGCAATAGGTTATCTTAAATACCCTTCCCCTATAATGAGATTGATGGCTACCTTAATTGCCATCATAGAGCTCTCATCCAGAAGCTGATGGAAACAGAAGCTCAAGCACACAGCTAAGCACTGAGCTGACCTCCTAGAATCAAGTTGTAGAGAGGGAGGAGTGATGAGCAGAGGGGTCAAGACCAAACTGGAGAAACCCACAGAAACTGCTGACCCAAACAAGAGGGAGCTCATAAACATCAAACTGACAGTTTGGAAACCAGTATAGGATGAAATCAGCCCCTTGCACATGGGTGTCAGTTAGGAGGCCTGGGCAGTCTATGGGGGCCCTGGTAATGGAACAGCAAATATACCTAGTATACAATTGAACAGTGGGAGCCCAATCCTTATAGAGGGATACTCTTTAGGCTCTGCCCCAAATGATGTGACAGACTTTGACAATCCCCCATATAAGACCTCACCCTTCCTATGGTACAGAAGAGGAATGGAGGCATGGGAGAATGTAAGGGAGAGAGAACTAGGATTGATATATAGAGTAAGATTGTTTCTAATTTAAATTAAAAAGAGAGAAAATAAAACCTCAACCAAACCAAACAAAAGCAAAGCAACAACACATCTAAACAAAGAAAACAAATATTTTAGCAAGATTTAAAAATCTAAATGTAAATATAACAGAGTATCTTTATATTCTTAAGAAAATAACTTTTTATAAAGGCTTGAAAATATAAATTCACTAATTTCTTGGATAAAAATGCAGATTGTACCATTATATTTTCATCATATTAATCTATAAATTCTTTGTAGTTCCAGTACATATTTGAGATAATTTTGTGTTCAACTTGACATTCTATGTGAAATTTGAAAAGAAAATAAGTGGAGGGAACAACTTGCTATGCCAGAAAGCAGAAGTTATTATGAAACAGTAATTGTGACGACAACATAGAACTGGCTTGAGAGTAGAAAAATGTGTCAGTGAAGCATAAAAAAAAAAACTATGTAAGCTTCCAAAGCAAGGAGGCAACCAACAGTGCTGCCCAATTATGGTGCCTATAAAACATATCAATGAGCAGCATGGCAAATAACCCAAAATATGCCATAGTGACATGCCTACTTTGGCAGTAACCAACAGCTATGTAATTTAACTTAAGACCCACTTATCAAGAAAGAAACAATGCCTGTTACTGGAAAGTTAACTAACTACTCAGTGCTAGTGAAGTAGTCACAGATATTAGAGAAGAATCTAGAAACATCACTTTAGTAAAGCAGCATAATCTCTAACAATAATCTTAAGAGTTGTCCTTATATTCACAGTGTAGTTTTCACTCCTAGTTATGGAAACTTCTGTTTGCAACAGATGAATACCACTACAGAGGACAACGCCCCATAAAATCACTGAGCTGTGGAGCCCAGTCCTAGTGGCTTTATCTATAAAATATGCCTTACTTAAGGCTCAGGGAACATTGTAGAAGACAGCGTGGAATGAGCATAAAAGTCAGAGGATCACGCATTTTCTGCGAGATTGTATCTTGTAGATATATCAATAAAGTCATTATAGGCATTATTTTCTAAACATGAGTGGAATGAGAATGAGATCAATATGCATGCCACAGTGGACAGGGGAAGGTCCACAAGGCTTCAAGCTTACTCAAGGAACAACAATCAACTAAGAAATAGGGATTGTGAGCTGATAGTGAGATGATCTTCATGGAAAAACACAGCAGCAGCACCAATGGTCAGTCTTGAAAATATGCATGCAAATTATAGTACATATACTGAACAGGTTATATTTAGGAACATATATGTATATATATTAAGTATATATACTTAATAACAACTAATGGAAAAAAGCCATAGATTTGAAAGAGATCCAGGAAGGGTATATCTGAGGATTTGGAGGGAGGAAATGAAATATAGAGCCAAGAGATGTTAATATACACTGTGGTGCTATAAATGTTTATAAATATGAAGAAATACTGAATTCCAAAATCATGCTTTATAAAAGTTGTTTCCTAATATATTATAAATCTAAACACCTACATTATTTTTGAGGAAACAATGTTGACTACTTGTGATTTAGCAATACAGAAAAGTTTAGATAAATCATAAAACAAAAGTCATAAATATAAAAAATTATGAGACCAGAGGGTGGTTTATAGGCTAAGCGTACTTGCTGTGCAATTACCAAGTTTAGACCCCAACATCCATGCAAAATGTTGGACAAGGCTACACAGGTGTCTGTAATCTCAATAGAGACTTAACAATTGCTGGGGCTTGTTGGCCACTAGCCTAGGTCCAGGTTAAATTAGAGCCATATTCTCAAAAGAATAAGGAGCAGAACAGCCAGCACCTTCTTCTGGTGTACAGAAATACTAAACAAATATTAAGAAACAGCTTTTGTTAGTATTTAGTAATTTTAGGAACTTAATACTTTAATTTCCTAAACTGCTTTAATTACAGTACAATCTCAATAAATAAATACCTTTAACAGCAACAACACCCATTTGTTTCCTAAATCTTTAGATGCCTTCTTAGTTCTTCTATAAGTCTTATTCTCATATAGTTAATAGTAGGTCTAGGTCTAGACACAATTTATCTTGTTACCAGATTCAGAAAAGAGATAAACTCAGAAAAGAGATTTTAATGTGGCTTTGTACTATTAATTTTGTTAAGAAATTCATACTAACTGCCCTCAATAATCAACTACCTTTGTCTCCTTGTAAATGGTTAGATAGAAAACAGATGTAAAATTTATACCTTCAGTTGTGAGATTCTAAAAGAAAAAGTCTAAGGATCTAAGAAGAAGTATTAAGGTATATAAATGCAAGATATAAAAGTGTGAGTACATGAAAGCGTAAATGGTGACAAGAAAGTGATTTTAGCGTGTAAATGTAAATAATTGAGATATAATGTGAATTACAGAAGTCTGAAAATATCAAGAAAGACCTGGGTTGTGAGGATCTTCAAAGGTGTTTTGAGATAAATGTATGGATAAAATTTCTACAGATATAAAAATAGCTTAAGTTATATTTCTTTCTCCTCTATACTATTGTGAACTAAGATTTTAAGAGTTTAAAGTTCTAACATTAACCAATGAAGTTCGGAGAAGCTATTAATCTAGATCTGAAACCCCTGGCTACTTCCTGTTTAGGCATAAGCTCAAGATTTTAGTTTGGATGTTCTCTAAATACAGACTTAAAGTTTCTTTAAGTTTATATCTTAAAAATTTCCACATGACTGACAATCAACATCCATGGAGCATCTGCAAACTGCAAGCTGCTGAAAGCTGATACAAACCACTCCAGCCATATGAATGTTCAGTATCTCTTCACCTGGAACAACAGTTAATCATAAGATTCTGATAACCACCCTACTGGCCAGCCTTTGACTAGCTCTTCAGGTATCCTAGGCCCTAACAATCTATGCCCCAGTTTAACTGGAAGCAGCTGCAGAAGAGAGTACATTATCCCTTCCCCTATAAAACTTTCTAAATAATAATAAATTCAAAGAAAATACCCCAACATAAGGGGCAAAACAGCTACTATGATGCCAATTAGCATACAAAAATGGACTCAGACTTATCAACATGTAGATTCATTAATTAAAATTGTTCTATTCTATGGTAGAATACTTACAAATTCAATCAGTCAATAACTTCCACACTTGAATTTTGCCAATGACAGATGAACTTTGTTGCTTTGATTGTGCTCCAAAACAGAAGAGCACTGGATTGGATATATGTTGAACATGGGTAGACTTGCTTGGTATTTGTGAAAGAAAAGCTGCATCTCTGTAAATTAATCAGATGCTGTGGAAACTAATGTCAATACCCTCAAAAATATCTCAAAAACATGCTCTCAAAATTCCAACCCATACAGCTAATTGTGTGGTTACAAGAGCCCTTGTTTTCCTGGCCCCAACCTTTTATCAGTCCCCTAATTATGATATATATGATTTTCATGCTTCCTTCGCACCTTATTCAGTTCCTCTGGTGACACTTCACCATCATTGATGAAAGTACCATTAATCAGACCATAGTTCACTACCAGGCCATGGAGTATTCTGACAGCTACAAGAGGTTCATCAGAGTTATGATAAAAACTTTCCCCTATAAAATAAAACAGAGGGGATGTTGGGAGGCCTTGGACTTCAGAGGATGCATCCTATGGTATGGATGCTCTCTTCATAACTAGCAAAATGATGGACTCCCTCTCCAGTGAGATCATCTGTTCTCTACATGCACTTAACTAGATACTGTCTACAGGCTGAGAGGACTGACATTATCTGAAAGATGTCATTAATCCTGAATGCCAGGTTTAACACTAGCATCACGTTTGGTGCATGCTAGAGTGCAAATAGAAGCTAAGATCACCCAAAGAATTGGCTGTCTTTATGGAGAAATCTCAGGTAGGAATTTAAGTAGTCATCTCTATACAAACTAAAGAAATGCCCAGATCAAACAGACTAGTATACAGTATATGTAGTTATTTGTTACAATTTATGGAGTAGATGTTCTGAGACACATGACCTTACTGGATTTCACTGTGATGTACGATCACAGTAGTTCATACATTAATTATCTGGATAATAAATAAACCTTATTATGTGAGAGGAGCACTATGTTCATGGCAGTAGGAAACGGTGTTATAGACAGAGCCAGCTGAAAATTATACACCAAGGTCTATAAATCTAAAACAAGGCAGTTTGGGGAACAGTAGGGAATTATGACCAGAAGCCATTCTGAAGTTGCCAGTAGGTTATCTAACAAACTTTAGTGATTCTGTTTACCATATAACTGAAGGTGACAACTGATTCCCTATATAACTTATAAAATCTTAGGTATGTATAAAATTCTCTTTTAAAATCTTGTAGGAAATACACTAAACAGTTTGCATTAAAATGTTTACAAATCACTTACCTATATATGCAAAGCCTTGAGAGAAAAGGTAAGCTGGAGATAATCCATTATAATATAATAGTGAAGGGAATCATGATGGATTGACATGGACTAGCCCTTTTTATGGTCACTTAATTATATGTTGACACTGTCTCAAGATTTGTGAAGGCTGATGACAAGATATACATCCTATTTCAGGACCCTGATTTGTACTCTTTCAGGAGGTGGCTGATAAATTAATCAAGTAATACAAGTACCCATACATGCCTCATGTCTCCAAGGTTTGTAACAGTGTAATCAAGGGTATTTGACCCCAGGGAAATCCCTTATACAATGTTTCTGAATAACAGCAAATCTTAGTAGAATGTTTAACATTAGGCACTGCCTTATGGATACTGCCATTATAGCCAACTCAGATCAGGGGCTGGAATTAAAAAGTGCTATATTTAGGAGTAAAGCAGCAGTGAGGAGTCAGTGCTGGACTCAGGAGACATGTATGTCCCTCTAAGTGACAAATTCAGGCTCCTTCACTTGAAGGGTCACATACCTGCTTTCTGACAATGATTAAATACAAAAAACGGCTCAGATGCAAATCATTGCTGATTTCAGTGTACTTGCTGACAGCAAAATCCAGTGCTTCTGAAACAAAAATTTCCTTCATTCTAGATTTCCCAACGGTGCGAGGTAATTGATTATGGAAAATTCTCTGGCTCAGATTCAGAGGCATCATGATAATGATCAGCATGAGTAGAGGACCATGGGACAGATAGGCCATAACTTTACTAGACTTGAAATTGGACCCAAAAATTGATATGTAGCAGAAGTGAGTCCGGACCAGGCAGTGAGTACAATCTGGAAATGAGCTGCTCTTTTATTTTGAAATCTTTGTGTCAATGGGTTCCTTGCCAATGTCCCATGTTCTTTCACATTGATCCTACTATTCATGCTCCTCCCCCTATAGTTCTCTATCTTTTTACTGCCACAACTATTTTTCAGGGCTCCTTTTCAGTCTTTTTCTAATCCCCAATAGTACCATCTTCTCCATTTCTTCATCACCACTGTATTTTATCTCATTCTCATTCTTCCCAAATATAATCCATTCTTGTATTCTCTCCTAGCTTGGTCATTCTGTGTATACAAGGTATTATAATTCTCTGGCCTTAAATTTTCTATGATCTCCAAGATGAACTAATACTGTCACTGAAAATCATTCTTTTTGTGGTCCTGTTAATATAGATTCTTCCATGCTGTTTTATATTGTCAAGAAATAGAGAGGGACAATGAGGCCAGTAATTTTCAGATATGTTCAAATAAAGGATACCTATGAAGAGGATGGCTAGATGGAGGCATGCAACATTTTTTAGTTCAGCAGTGCAAATCTGCTCTGAGAACAAGTGATATTGTTGGCTACAGACCAGGACTAACTCAAGTCTGCAGCCCGGAGGTAACAAAGAAGTTATCCTAGTACATCGTGTGAATTCTGAGTGCTTAAGACTAAAGAGTACCTGAATCCAAGCCACAACAAAGAATCCAATCTTCCTTTCATCCACATTGATTCAAAAGAGAACAGGAGGTCATGGGATTCTTCACAGAAAGAATAGTTCAGACAAAGAAGACAGCACTATGTTGTATTCTCCTCTAATATGAATTAGTTAAAGGGAATATATTTCATGAGCAAAATGCACCATTAAACCTTACAATTTTAATTAAATACATTAACTTCTTTTTTTTCACAGAGAAAACCTAGATTCTACTTGTCAGAACAGCAGAGAAACAAAAAGTGATAACATAAATTTTTAATTTCCCTTTGAATTTAAGAGTGAAGATTTTTAAAATAATCATTTATCTATTTCTGTCAAAAGATGTTGATAATATAGGTGACTAATAAGAGATTTTCATTCCTTTCACTCAAGTACAGTACTTGCAAGATCCAAAGGAAGCAAGATCAGTGAATCTGGGAGGTTTACAGTATGTTTAAAGAAAAATTAGGAAGGAAGAGGAACCGGTCTATTCTTAACTACATTGATATTCAGGAAAAGCAGGAAAGATTTCTGTTTACTATCACAGAATGAAGAATTTCTCTATTCTTTTTTGTTTGTTTGTTTTGTTTTTGTTTGTAACATCCATCTGAGGGCTTCTGAGATTATTAAAGTTGGAATATTTTGTAATAGTTTAAATTCTAAATTGGTTCAATTTGACTTTGTATCCAAACAGCCTAGTTCTTGGTTCCATATTCTGTTTTCAACAACCTCCTTTATCATGAAGGACTAAATCCACGTTGTTTTGTCAAGGTTTATTTCAGAGTGTTATTTTCTACCAAATTTGGAATGATCACCAAGACTATTATGTAAGCATTATATTTAGAGAAATTAGCAGCAGTTTGTTGAAATTGGTTCCAGAGAAACAATAGGATCACCTTGTAAAGTAAGCTAAGTTCCTCAGGATAGCTAGTAGCCCTTACTAAGAAGACTCTGGTGAGAACAAAAGTAGTCATCTCTATTCAAACTTTAGGAAGCAACATATAAAGCAGTATACATAGTCTTCAAATAGTCTACATAGCCATTTGCTATGTGATATTTAGTACCTGTTATGACAAATGTACCTCTATGGGATTGCGCAATAAACATCCTTACACATTATTCATGTATCAAGTTTCTAGATAATAACTTGGTTTTATCAATTTAGAGGACCATTATATTCATGCAATGAAGAACACAGACTTATAGACATATCTTCCTGGACCTTTCACAACTTTAAGGTCTGCAAATCTCAGAAAAACTGCTCAGAGTTTAGAAGGCAAATATAAAAGAAACATTCTGAT
Organism: Cricetiscus sungorus; assembly: GCA_030556225.1. Lineage (NCBI taxonomy): Eukaryota > Metazoa > Chordata > Mammalia > Rodentia > Cricetidae > Cricetiscus > Cricetiscus sungorus. The sequence goes on along the minus strand of JANBXA010000161.1, from coordinate 186,754 downwards.
AGTGGTGACTAGTGGATCTCAACAAACTAAGCATTACTGTTGGTTCCTGACATGCCTTATAAAAAGTTCAGTTTATATAAAATCTAATAGGAAATATACACCAAACAATTGGTTATGAAAATATTTAGAGAACCACTTATCAACATACAGGTGCCCTTGTGAAAATGAGCATGCTAGAGAAAACACAGTAAATTGTAATAGTAAATGGAGACAGGCAGGATTGATAGGAACATTCTGTGCTTCAGGAGTGACTGTCCTTAGCATTTTGCATTAGCCACAGAATGAATTAAATGAAAAAAAGTACTAAAACATCATGTAGTGAAAGTAGCTTTGGTGGTGTTTTTTTTTATTATTACTCGTGGTCACTTAATTATCTGCTGACAATTCTCCAGGCTCCAGATGGCAGATGATTTAAGTTCTTAAAGAATGCTGTGTTGAGCCTCTTTCAATGTATGGCTGGAGAGTTTATCAAACAACAGACTTGCACCAACCTGCACTGTGCCCTTTAGTTTTCAACACAGCCTATAAATAGATGCTATAAAAGCTGTAAAACTGCAGTATACAAAGCTTCCAGATGACAACAAATACCTGAGGACAAGGCTTAATAAGAAGAAGGAACATTTTGATGCCATTGTGTCCATCTCAGTTTATTGGCTGCAAAGCACACTGAATGAACTACTATCAGGTACATAGCAGAATGGAGAACTGAATGCTGGAATAAGGAAACATATCTTCCTCCCTCTAATTTACAATTTGGCTTTACCACTACAAGGATTCTACACTTGTTTTTCAACTGTTCAAATTTCCTCTGCATAGCTCAGGTGCAATTCAGTGTTGTTTATGTCATACTTGCTTAGAGCAAGGTCAAGTGCTTCTGGGGATTCTTTCTAGATACTGGAATTCCCTGTGCTTCTCAGTAGCATGTGATCAAGAACAAGATTATGTTTCAAGTTCAGAGACTCCATGAGGTATTCAACATATGTAGTAAAAAATGGAGCAAGTAAGTCATGGGCTTCGTTGACTTGAATTGGATTACTAGCATGATGAGGAACCACAGTGAGCCTGGAGGAGAAAATGTGTATATACTGGAAATCAATTTCCATTTTTTTCCTGAACTCCTGGGCAGGGCCCCATGCTCTTTTTTTCTCTCTGACAATTCTTTTTCTGTCTCTCCTCTCTACACTTCCATTCCATTCAAGCTACTCTTATAGATCCCCAGGTCTGATTCTGAAGAAATAGCTACTGCCCTGCCTGGTTCTACAACTCTATAGTCCCAAATAAACACAAAGAGGCTTATATTAATTATAAACTGTTTGGTCAATGGCTCAAACTTCTTACTGGCTATGTCTCTGTTAATTATTATATAATTTCTTTTCAATTATGCATTGCCAAAATGCTGTGGATTATCTGCAATACTCTAGGATATTACTACTTTGGGGGCTACATGGTCTCTCCCCAGCCATTCACTCTCCCTCTTCCCAGAATTCTCCTAGTCTGGTAGCCCTGTCTATACTTCTGCCACTACAGGCCAATCAACCAATAAGACAAACATATTCACAGCCTACAGAAGGACATTGCCCATCAGACTCTCCTTCTGTTCCTTTCTGGCCCATTCCAGAAGCAACTTGCTCTTAAGCTGTGCATTTCCTCTATGTCTCCCCACTTTCTCACTCTGCCAAAACTGCACTATATCCCCTCATCCCAGTTTTCCCAACAAATCATATCTGTCCTACTAAGTCTTAGTCCTACTAGGTTGCATATCATGTGCATATCAGAGACAGACGTTGTCTCTGTTCTCTATCCTTCAAATGTATTATTGAGAATTTCTATAGCACCAGATTTCTCCCTAACCTTATAAGGGCTCATTCTATTAATATCTCTCTTACATTGTTGTACCCCTCCATCCCTACCCCACCACTCAGTTTGAGGCATCATGTTCTCACTCCCTACATCTCCCCACTAGCCCCTCCCAATTTACTTAGGAGGTAACAAGATCTCAATCCCTATTTATTTGATAGACATTTAAACCTGATATCCTGTACAGGAAGCTAGAAGAAGCCTTTTCTAGAATTAGTATTCTATATCATCATTAATATCATGACAAAATTTTAAATAAATATGCATATATATTATTCTTAAATATTTTGAGGTAACATTTAGACATTAAGAAAAGACTTTAAAAGTCAAAATAAAACCAAATGATTATGAGAGTAGAGGCAATACAATAGTCCCTCAATTTTGGATTTTCCGCAGTTCCATATCAGGTGGCTCTTCTGACATGAGACATAGATTTTGGGATTTACTTTAAAAACATGCTTTGGTTTAGAGAAGAAGACAGCCATATTCCCATTCCAAACCCAGTTTTAGTTTTAATTGGACTGAGATTACAAAAAACCAACAACAGAAAAGACTTTTCCATTAGATGCCTGTAGAGATCAACAGAAACAAACACTTGAGAAGATTTTTAAAACTTTATCCAGTTGAAAATGTGATATAGCAATAGGCCAATTTACTCTTTTTCCTGGAACATGTTTATCTGGCAGATTTATCCTTATTCTTCAGATGTCTCATTTGTCCAGTGATTATATATATATATATATATATATATATATATATATATATATATATATGGTATGAACTCAGCAGTTTGAATATGCAAAAGAACACTTTTGCATATTGTGAATCATTAAAATCATTAACAATGCTGAGCTGTTTTGTAAAATCCATTAATACCATGCGAATATTGTATAGCTCTTACATTTGGATAGAATCATTAGAGCTTTGAACCATTTTACTCAAATTTTGTGGTTTGTAACATGCTTTGCTGATTTATTTGCATCATTATAAAATGTGTGGCTAGATATTGGTGTTCCCTGTACAATGTGAGGAAGGATTGACTTAGTTCTCTTTATAATTTTAATTCTCTTCATTTTGGGATATTTGATGTTAATCTCTCTCTCCAAAAAAAAAAAAAATGCTGCAAGCTCTTAGTCAAGGATCACTTTCTGTCCATAATTTGACACTTTCATCATTTGTAAGCAGTGCTACAATTGCTGCTGATACTATTGCTGCTAATTGAGAAAGTCTCAAGTTTTCATTTATTATTATTATTATTATTATTATTATTATTTTACATGTCGATCCCAGTTTTCTCTCCCTCACTCCATCTATCTTACTCTCTCTCTCCCCTCACATGCACCTTGAACACCCTCCCCTCCCAACCCACCACCCCCATTCAACATGTAGGGCTATGTTATCCAGGTGGGGACATGGACATCTGCCAAGATATTTGAAGTAAGGACTAGGATTTCTCTCCTGACTCTAGGTTAAGGGAGTATCCGTCCATGGGGGATGTGTCCACAAGGTCTTTTGTGCAGCAGGAATACATCCTGGTTCCACTATCTAAGGACCCTTAGACTACTCAGTCATTCTAGCTGAGACCCATATTCAGGGGATCTGAGTCAGTCCCATGCTGGATTCCCAGCTATCAATCTGGGGGCCCATTATCTCCTCCTTGTTCAAGTCAGCTGCCTTTGTGTGTTTCTGCAACCTGGTCTTGCCCTCTCTCTCTGCATCTGGATTCTAGTTCAACTCAGTGTTTATTTATGGGTGTTTGCTTCTGTTTCCAACAGGTACTAGATGAGGGCTCCAGGATGGTGGATAAGTTAGTCATTAATTTCATTATCAGGGAAGGGCATTTATGATAGTGTTTCCATGGTTGCTCAAATTGTTAGTTGGAGTCAGTCTTGTACATCTCTAGAACTTTGTTTATGTTCACTTTTCTCTTCAAGCTAATAATGGCTCCCTCTTTTATGCTCTCTCTCTCGCTCTCTCTTTTCTGTCTTCTATTCCTACCCTGACTCAATCTTCCTAGTTGCACATGCTTTCCTTTCCTCCTCTTCTCTTCTTCCTAGTTCTGTTTTGATTCACTGCCTGCCCACTTCCCATGTGTGCTGGAGGACTTGTCCATTTCCCCTTTTGTGAGGGACCATATATGAATCTCTTAGAATACACCTTGTATCCTAGTTATTTGGTGATGTGAATTATAGGCTGGTGATCTTTGCTCTAGGTCTAAATGCATATTTGAGCTAGTACATACCCTGTTACTCTTTTTGTGACTGGGTTACCTCATTCAGGATGGTTTCTTCAAGTTCCATCCACTTGTCTGTGAATTTCATGATTCCATTATTTTTTTCTGCAGAGTAGTAATCAATTGTGTAGATGTGCGACATCTTCTTTATCCATTCTTCAGTTGAGGGGCATCTAGGTTTCTTCCAGGTTCTTGGTATGACAAAAAATGCTGCTACGAACATAGTTGAGCACATGTCTTTGTTGCATGGATGTGGATCATTGGGTATAGGTCTAAGAGGGGGAATGTTGGATCCTGTAATAACCTAATTCCCATTTTCCTGAGGAACCGCCATACTGATCTCCAAAATGCCTGTACAAGTTTGTACTCCCACCAGGAGTGGAGGAGTGTTCCCCTTTCTCCACATCTTTCCATTTTCTGGTATCTTCTTTATTCTTTCTTTAAAGCCACAAAGTTCTTATTGTATATGTCTTGTACATGTTTGGTAAGCATTACTCCAACATTATGTTGTTATGTTGTTATGGTGTTATATTTGTTATGTTGTTTGTGGCTACTCTAAAGGGTGATCTTTTTCTGACTTCTTTATCAGCCTCTTTTCGTCTGAATAAAGTAATGCTACTGACTTTTTTTTGAGTTTATCTTATATCCTGCTAGTTTGCTGAAGGTTTTTTTTTATAAGCTTTAGGGGTCCCCTGGTAGAGTTTATTGGGTTGCTTATGTAAACAATCATATCATCTGCAAATAGAGACAGTTTGACTTCTTCCTTTCCAATTTGGATTCTGTTGATCTCCTTTTGTTTTCTTATAGGTATAGCTAGAACTTCAAGTACAATATTGAAGAGATATGTTGAAAGAGGGCAGCCTTGTCTTGTTCCTGATTTTAGAGGAATTTCCTTAAGCTTCTCTCCGTTCAGTTTGATGTTGGCTGTTTATTAACTCTATATTGCTCTTATTATTTTTAGGTATGTTCCTGTTATCATTGATCTCTCCGAGTCCTTTATCATGAAAGGATGTTCAATTTGTCAAAGGCTTTTTCAGCATCTAGGGAGATGATCATATTGTTCTTCTTTTTCAGTTTGTTTATAGGGGGATCATGTTGATAGTTTTTCATATGTTAAACCTTTTCTACAACACAGGGATGATCCTGGTGGATGATTTCTCTGATGTATTCTTGGATTCAGTTTGCCAGTATTTTATTGAGTATTTTTCCATCAATGTTCATCAGGGATATTGGTCTGTAGTTTTCCTCTTAGTTGTATCTTTGTGCGACTTGGGTACCAATGTGAATGTGGCCTCTCAGAAAGAGTTTGGTAATGAACCTTTTGTTTCTATTGTGTGGAACAATTTGAGGAGTATTGGTTTTAGTTCTTCCTTGAATTTCTGGTAGAATTCTGCACTGAAGGCCCTGGCCCTGGGATTTTTTTTTTTGGTTGGAAGGCTTTCAATGACTGCTTCTATTTCATTGGGTGTTATAGGTCTATTTAAGTTTTTTGTCTGTTCTTGACTTAATTTTGATAAGTGATAGTTATCCAGCAATTTGTCCATTTCCTTTGAATTTTTAAATTTTGTGTAGTACAAGTTTTTAAAGTATGACCTGAAAGTTGTCTGAATTTCCTCTTTGTCTGTTGTTATACCCTCCTTTTTGTTTCTAATTTTGCTAATTTGCATGTTTTCTCTCTGCTTTTTCATTAGTTTGGATAAGGGTTTGTCTATCTTGGTGATATTCTTGATAAACCAACTCTTTGTTGCATTGATTTTTTTGTATTGTTTTCCTGGTTTCCATTTTATTGATTTCCACCCTCAAATTGGTTATTTCCTGACATCTACTCCTCTGGGGCGTGTTTGCTTCCTTTTGTTCTAAGGGTTTCAGTTGAGCTCTTAATTCTCTAATGTGACTATCCTCTTTATTCTGCATATGGACACTTACTGCCTTGAACATCCTTCGTAACACTGCTTTCAAGGTGTCCCATAAGTTTGGGTATGTCTCGCCTTCATTCAGGTTTAATTTTAGGAAGTCCTTAATTTCTTTCTTTTTTTCTTCTTTGACCCAGGTGTGTTGCAATTTCACATTGTTCAGTTTCTATGAGTTTGTAGTGTTTCTGCGATTTGTGTTGTTGTTGAATTCCAATTTTAAAGCATGCTATTTTTATAGTTACAATTATAAACAATTTTAACAAATGTGTGATATCTTTTTTCTTATTTTTTATGTTTATTTTACATATCAATCCCAGTTCCCTCTCCCTCCTTTCTCCTCCCTCTCTCCATCACCCCCTCCATATTTCTCTCTCTCCCCCCCACACATGCACCTCTCCCACCCTCCCCTCCCACCACACCCCCACTCCATATGTAGGGTGATGCCATCCAGGAGTGGTCATCTAAATATGTCAAGTCATTTGAAGTACAGACTAGGACTTCTCTCATGTCTCTAGTTTAAGGGATTATTCTTCCATGGAGGATGGGCTCACAACGTCTGTTTTTGCACCAGGAATACATCCTGGTCCCACAGCATGAGTTCCCTTAATTATTCAGGCATTCTAGCTGAGACCCATGTTCAGGGTGTCTGAGTCAGTCCCTTGCTGGATGCCCACCTATCAGTCTGGGGGCTTGTTAACTCTTTCTTGTTCAGGTCATCTGTCTTTATGTGGTTCTGCAATGTGGTCTTGTCCTCCCTCTCTGCATCTGGATTCTAGTATGGTTCAGTTTTTAGTTATGGGTGTTTGCTTCTGTTTCCAACAGGTAGTAGATGAAGGTGCCATGATTGTGGATAAGTTAGTCATTGATCTCATTATCAGGAAAGGGCATTTATGGTAGCCTTTCGACTCTTAACCCAATTGTTAGTTGGAGTCAGTCTTATAGGTCTCTGAGTATTTCTTTAGGTTAAGTTCAATCCTATAATGGCTCCCTCTTTTATGTTCTCTCTCTCTTTCTCTTTCTCTTTTTCTCCTTCGCTCTCTCTCTCTTCACTCTTCCCTCTCCTTCTCCTTCTCTCTCCCTCTCTCTTTTCTGTCTTCTGTGCCTCCCCTTAGTCATTCTTCCTAGTCCCACATGCATTCCTCTCCTTTCCTTCTCTTCTCCAAGTTCCCTCTCCACACAATGCCTTCCCCATTTCCCATGTGCTCTGGAGAACTTGTCCCTTCCCTCTTCTGTGAGGGACCTTATATGAATCTCTAAGAATCCACCTTGTATCCTGGTTCCTCTAGTGGTGTGAATTATAGGCTGGTGATCCTTTGCTCTAGATCTAAAATCCATATACGAGTGAGTACATACCATGTTCCACTTTTTGTGACTGGGTTACCTCATTCAGGATTGTTTCTGCAAGTTTCATTCACTTGTCTGTGAATTTCAAGATTCTTTTGTTTTTATCTACAGAGTGGTATTTTGTTGCATAGATGTGCCACATCTTCTTTATCTATTCATCAGTTGAGGGGCATCTAGGTTGCTTCCAGGTTCTTGGTATGACAAAAAATGCTGCTATGGACATAGTTGAGCACATGTTTTTGTTGCATGGATGTGGGTCATTTGGGTATTAGCCTAAGAGGGGCATTACTGGGTCTTGTGGTATACTGATTTCCATTTTCTTTAGGACCTACCATAATGATTTCCTAAATGGCTGTACAAGTTTGTACTCCCACCAGGAGTGGAGGAGTATCCCCTTTTCTCCACATCCTCTCCAGCATAAGTTGTTATCAGTGTTTCTAATTTTAGCCATTGTGGCAGGAATAAGATGGTATCTCAAAGATGTTTTGATTTGCATTTCCCTGATAGTTAAGGATGTTGAACTCTTTCTTAAGTGTCTTTCAATCTTTTTGATTTCCTCTATTGAGAATTCTCTCTTCAGTTCTGTACCCCATTTTTAATAGGGCTATTTGGTGTTTTGTTGACTAGTTTCTGGAGTTCTTTGTATATTTTGGAGATCAGTCCTCTGTCAGATGTAGAATTGGTGAAAATCTTTTCCTAGTGTGTGGGCTACTGTTTGGTCTTGTCAACTGTTCCTTTTGCCTTATAGAATCTTCTAAGCTTGAGTAGGTCCTATTTATTAATTGTTGATATGTGCTAATGGAGTTATGCTTATGTTGAGGTCTTTGATGCATTTGGACTTGAGTTTTGTGTGTGTCGATAGACATGGGTCTATCTGCAGTCTTCTACACACCATCATCCAATTGTGCCAGTACTATTTGTTGAAGATGCTTTCCTCTACCCATTGTAAACTTTTAGCTGTTTTGTAAAAAAAAAATCAGGTGTTTATAGGTGTGTAGGATATTATCAGGATTGTTGATTGAATTCCATTAGTCTACTTTTCTATTTTGTGCCAATACCAGGCTGTTTTCAGTACTGAAGCTCTGTCCTAGAGCTTAAAGTCGGGGGTGCCTCCTGAAATTCTTTTATTTTACAGTTTTTTTTCTATCCTGGGCCTTTTGTTTTTACATATAAAATGGATTATTATCCTTGCAAGGTCAGTGAAGAATTGTGCTGGGATTTTAAATGGGATTGCATTGAATCTGTATATTGCTTTTGGCAAGATTGCCATTTTTACTATGTTTATCCTACCTATCCAAAAGCATGGGAGAGCTTTCCATTTTCTGGTATCTTTTTAAATTTCTTTCTTTAAAGACATATTGTTATTATTATATAAATATTTCTCTTGTTTGATAGTGTTACCACAAGATACTTTATGTTGTTTGTGGCTATTGTAAAGGGTGATCTTTCTCTGATTTCTTTCAACCCCTTTGTCATCTGAGAAAAGTATGGCCACTGTTTTCTTTTAGTTTATCTTGTATCATGCTAGTGTGCTGAAGGTGTTTATCAGCTGTAGGATTTCCCTGGTAGAGGTTTTTGGGTCGCTTATCTAAACTATCATATCATCTGCAAATAGAGAAAGTTTGACTTCTTCCTTTCCAATTTCGATTTCATTCATCTCCTTTTGTTGTCTTATAGCTTTAGCTAGAACTTCAAGTACAATATTGAAGAGATATGTTGAAAGAGGGAAGCCTTGTCTTGTTCCTGATTTTAGAGGAATCACCTTAAGCTTCTCTCCATTGAGTTTGATTTTGGCTACGTGTTAACTCTATATTGCTCTTATTATGTTTAGGTATATTCCTTTTATCCCTGATCTCTCCAAGATCTTTATCATGAAAGGGTGTTCAATTTTGTCGAAGGATATTTCAGCATCTAGGGAGATGATCATGTTGTTTTTCTTTTCCAGTTTGTTTATATGGTGTATCATGTTGATAGAAATTGCATGTTAAACCATCCCTGCGACCCAGGTATGAAGCCTACTTGATCATGGTGGATAATTTCTCTGATGAATTCTAGGATTCAGTTTGCCAGTATGTTATTGAGTATTTTTGCATTGATGTTCATCAGAAATATTGGTCTGTAGTGTTCTTTCTTAAATGTGTCTTTGTGTGGTTTGGGTACCAAGGTGATTGTGCCCTCATAGATAGGGTTTAGTAATGATCCTTCTGTTTCTATTGTGTGGAACAATTTGAGGAGTATTTGTTTTAGCCCTTCCTTGAATTTCTGGTAGAATACTGCACTGAAGCCTGCTGGCCCTGTGCTTTTTTTGGTTGGATGGCTTTTTCATTGACTGCTATAACATTGGGTGTTATAGGCCTATTTAAGTTGTTTGTCTGTTCTTGATTTAATTTTGGTAAGTGATAGTTATTCAGCAATTTGTCCATTTCCTATGAATTTTCATATTTTGTGGAGTACAGGTTTTCAAAGTATTACCTGAAAGTTGTCTGGATTTTCTCTGTGTCCATTGCTATGTTCCCCTTTTCATTTCTGATTTTATTAATTTGCATGTTCTATCTCTGCTTTTTCATTAGTTTAGATAAGGGTTTGTCTATCTTGTTGATTTTCTCAAAAAACCAACTTTTTGTTGCATTAATTTTTTTGTATTGTTCTCCTGGTTTCTATTTTATTGATTTCATCCCTCCAATTAATTTTTTCTTGACATCTCTTTCTCTGCAGTGAGTATGCTTCTTTTTGTTCTGAGTCCTTCAGTTGTGCTGTTAATTCTTTAATGTGACAATCCTCTGTTTTCTTCATATGGGAACATAGTGCAATGACCTTCCCCAGTAATACTGCTTTCAAGGTGTCCCATAAGGTGGAGTCGGTTGTATCCTAATTCTCGTTGAATTTTAAGAAGGCTTTAATTTATTTATTTCTTCTTTTACCCAGTATGTTGCAATTGCGCATTATTCGGTTTCTATGAGTTTGTAGGGTTTCTGCAATTTGTGTTGTTGTTGAATTCCAATGTTAAAGCATGGTGGTCTGATAAGATGCAGGGGACTATTCCCATTTTTTTTTTTTGTATACGTTGAGATTTTCTATGTCATCTAGTATGTGGTAGATTTTATATTAGGTTTCATGTGAAGCAGAGAAGTTATGTTCTTTTGTGTTTGCATGGAATGTTCTATAGATGTCTTTTAAATACAATGGAGATATAACTTCTGTTAGATCTTTTGTTTCTTTGCTAAGTTTCTGACTGGTGGTCCTGTCTAGTGGTGAGAGTGTCATGTCGATGTCTCCCACTATAAGTGTGTGAGGTTTTTTGTGATGCTTGAGTTTTAGTAGCATTTCTTCTACGAATGTGGCTGCATTTTTATTTGGGACACAGATGTTCAGGATTGAGACTTGTGAAAAATATAACATCATCTTTAAGTCTTTTTCATAAATATTTAGGTGAGTCTAATATCCAGATTTGAAATGAGACATGATAAGAATCATGGACTCATTCCAAAATCCAGAAGTATGCCGTGCACCTGCCCTCGCCAGCAAGGAAGGTGCGACTCCCAGAAGATCTTCTTCATGCAGTTTTAATCAGGATCCTTTAACCATGTTCTTCTGACCCGCAAGAGCCTGGGGGACCCTTGCACAGGCTTAAATACCCTTGCATTAACCAACCCCCATGAGTTACTTGGACCCTGCAGATAGACTACTCTTACACGGAAGCAGACAGGCTGAACAGACTTAACCAAATTAGGGCATCTTTTTCCTGGAGGTGGGGCCTCGGACAGCAACCCACATGCAACCAGACTTTCCCTTCTTGGAGTTGCTCACTTCCAGAGCTAACTCGGAGTGCAGTGCTAAGCCATACAACCTGAACGTGAAGGATCAATACTTGTTCATGACTTTGAGCCATGCTTGGGGAGACTGTCCTGCCTCATTGGCAGTAAATGCCTGGACAACCATAGTTGAATACCGCTTCTGAGCAAACCTCATCTTGCAAAGGCACCACAGGACCGCAAAGGAGATAAGCAACAAGAGGACAGCCATGGCTCCTATTCCCGCCCAGTTTTTCAGATGATCCATGGCATAGGGAACCATGATGACAATCCGGCAGCCAATCCTGCATCCACACATGTCGAATTCACTGCAACTATGGCCACTCGCAGCTGTGCCATCAAGTCATCAAAGTCAGCAGACAATTTTCCTATAAGATAGCTAAACAACTGTTGTGACAAATTAGCAGCACCTGTAAAATTCTCATACTGAATGCTGGTACAAACAAATCTGGATACTTCATTTCACGTCCCAATTGGGACAGGTTCCACAAGGTATCTATTTGCTCCTACACCAGATTAATTCTTTGGTTTACAATCATTAAACCTCCTTTTAGTTGAGCACCAATTGTGGATTGACCATCCAAGGCAGTAGCCACATTCTTGAACAACTCACTGAGCTTAGAGGCTGTCTGCACAGATGTGCTCATAGCCATGGTAGCTGTGACTGAATCCACAACTACAAAAGATATAGCTGCAACTATGGCTGCTGTAATGCCAAAATCTCTCTCTGCATCCTCTACCAAACAGGCCACAAAATCTGAAAATGGTTCCATTGGGTCTTTCAGTATCTTAGTGAGGTTACCACTCACCTCTCCCTTATTGGGTAATGACTTCCATGCTTTTATGGCAATCTGATTTACTTGTTTAAGACTTAAGTCATTTTGTAAGGCTTTCCAGACCTCAGGGCAAAAGGAACACCCTGTACCTGGGCCCCACTCTTCCTCACTCTGATCAGGAAAAGGCACCAAAGGCATCTTTCTAGGAGGGTCCCTCCCTTCCTCACATCGCCATTTCTCCTCTCCCCTCACCCTGTGCCCCTTAAGGGATTGTTTCTGAACATTTTCTACAAGGGCTTGCAATTCTCCCTCAGAATCTGTTTCATCCGTACCTGACTCTCCTGTGCTCTCAACTTCTTCTGATCTTTCTTCTTGCATCATTTCTAGCGCAGCTTTCCCTTTCTCCATCGCCTCTTTACAGTACCTCTTGTCTTCGATACAGCTACCCACTAACTTCCAAACAGGTCAGACTCTGGATTTTAGTATCCCTTTTTCCCAAGCAAAGTCAAGGTCCCTGCCTAATTTGTCCCAGCACGGTAGCGTGAGGTCTCCCGAAACTGTGAACCAAGGTGCAATGGCATCGCATTCGCTCAGGAATCTTTATAGTGTGCTTTTCTTTATTTTAAGTTTCTTTGACAAAAGTAGCTCCTGAAGAGCAAGCAAAGTTGGATGAGACTGAGAAGTCCCCATTTTGAAAATTTTACTTTTGGCTTCTTACAACCTCTCACTCAATGCCTGAGACTTTATTGTCACTTTTTCCCCTGTGGTCTTTAACTTTGTCCCAATTTACCTGGGACTTTATTACTCCTTACTGGAGACCTTATCACCTCTTTACAGAGGGCCCTAATTTAGTCTAAACCCGGAACTTCATCGCTCCTTACTGGAGACCTTATCACCTCTTTACCAAGGGCCTTAAGTTTGGTCCCAACTTACCTTGTGAACTTGCCAGTGCTGCCCTGACTGCAAGAAGTTCTGATCTTAAAAATTCCCCATACGGGCCACCATCTGTATGCGCCTGACACTGCCAGCAAGGAAGATGCGACTCCCAGAAGATCTTTTTCATGCAGTTTTAATCAGGATCTTTGAAACATGTTCTTCTGGCCCGCATGAGCCTGGGGGACCCTTGCACAGGCTTAAATACCCTTTGTGCTAACCAACCCCTGTGAGCTACGTGGACCCTGCAGATAGGCTATTCTAATGCAGAAGCAGACAGGCTGATCAGACTTAACCAAATAAGGGCTTGTTTGTGCCAGAGAGCACTCACCCCTGGGAGGTGGAAGGCAGAAGCCAGCGCCATCTTTAAGGCGGGGCACTTTGCAGCTCTCTACACAGAAGGAAAATCCAGAATCCTTATTTCCTAGGGTTCATATTATACTTCCCTACAGTTATGAAAGGTTGTGACTCGGATTCCTTTTCTAACTTAAAATGTGGCATACATAGTTAAGTGACATAGTGAAAAGGTATTAGCCTGAACAGTCAGCCTAAATGTGTTGTCATTCAAAGTTTTCTTCATCTTGTCTTAAAGCATACTTCTGTTTGAAGTAACCATCATCATTTCATTCTGTGTGAGGAATTCTAAGCAAATGGAAAAAATAGGCTTTCTGTGGGCTGCAGGATATGTCTGGGATTCAGCAAAATGTTTAAAATCACTCTTAACTTCACAGAGTGAAAAATGTGTCTCTTCTACTTGAGTCTGATTAAGTTCAGATTCTTCACCTCTGCTCAGAATAGCCATGCATTGATGACCAACAATCTGATTTTTGGCAACATCTGGGCTGTCTAAACTGAGCTGCCTTTTCTTCCTGGAGATTTGATGAGTTTTATCTTTTTTTTACTAAGTAACTTACACATTAAGAGTTATTTGCAAAATGTAGAGAAGAATTATGAGGACATTCAGTAAACTACTAAAGACCTTGGGGTTTTCTTTCACTATTGGTGATATGGGAAGAAATCCAGAATGCTTCTCAAACACAGTGACTTGTATTATAAAGAATGACATCTTGAAATTAGTACGTAAATGGATAGAACTAGAAGAAACCATCCTGAGTAAGCTAGTCAAGACACTGAAAGATAAACAAGGTATAGTGGGTATTAGACACAGGGCAAAATGATAACCAGCCCACAATCCACTAAGCCAGATAAGATAAGAAACAAAGACACAAGACAGGCATACATTGAACTCCAAGAAGTATAAAGGGACAAGATCTGCTGCATAAATTGGGAGCACGGGGGACAGGGAAAGGAGGAGGAAGAAAATAGAAGAGAATGGATGGGGAAGAGAATATGAGGGATCAGGAAGATTAAATTGGGAGAACAGAGAAATAGTAAAGAAAGAGATACCTTAATAGAAGTAGCCATTATCATTTATCAAGAAATCTGGCACTAGGGAAATTTCTAGGGACCCATAAAGATGACCCTGATTAAAAATCTAAGCAATAGTGAAGAGGTTACTTTAAGTGCCCTTCCTCTAAAATGAGACTGATGATTACCTTATATGCCTTCATCCAGTATATGCTGGTAGCAGAATCATAGATCCACAGCTAAACACTGAGCTGAATTCCTGGGATCCAGTTTTAGAGAAGGATGGGAAGTTTTAGTTACCACCAGCCTGATCCCAGTGACGCATCAACCACAAAATAATGCACAGAAACACTTGATTAATTTTGAAACTGCTGGCTGGTTACTAGCCTTTCTTAGTGACTAGCTCTGTCTTAAATATTAACTCATTTCTATCCATCTCAGTGTTTCCCTGTGGTCTCATCTTACTGGTGAATGGGTCTGGACCTCTTACTTCTGTCATGTCCTACTGTAAGACCCGCGAGGGCATGGCCCCTCGCGCTCCCACTCAAGAAAGACGACCCCCCCAAATCACTCACGAGAAGCGGTCTTGGTGCAAACGCATGAGGTTCGTTATGTTACAGCATACTGTGGTCATTTGCCACACACACCATGCAGGGTGGTAGGCTCAGCAATGAACGACCCCCAGCACAGAATTGAGACAGCTTTTATAAGGTTACAACAATGCCCACGCATCACGAACCAATCACCTCGTATCATCCAGTATGGACCAATTAATTTAAAGCATCCAAGCCTGATTTTAGACCAGGAAGTCTGCTTTCGCACAGGCTTCTGGGTTTGGCGACATGGCTCATTTCCTGCGTCCATTCACTCACAGGCTACCTTAAACATTAAAATAGGTGACCCTAAGCTGGGGACTTGAGACTCCCAGCTTCCTGGGCTACACGGCTCATTTCCTGTGTCCATTCACTCACAGGCTACCTTAAACATTAAAGTAGGTGACCCTCAGCTTGGGACTTAAGACTCCCAGCTTCCTGGAATCACTTGAGAATTAAACTATATTTTTCCATCCTAAAACTACATCTTGATTTCTCTCTACTCCATCTCTCAGAATTCTTTTTGACTCCTAGTCCAACCTGTCTTGCTTTCCTATTGGCCAACAGGGTTTATTCATTAACCAATAAGAGAAACATATTTACAGAATAACATCTCCCATTATAGCAATGATGAGCAAAGGGTATATGATCATGCTTTCCTGAGCAAGTGGGAGCTCATGGACCCCAGCCTGACACCTGGTGAAACAGCATGACTGAATCTTACCCCGTGATGTGGATGTAAGTTCGTAGGCCTCGGCTGTCTATGGCTCCTCTAGCAGTGGAACCAGTATTTATCTCTAGTTCAAGAATGGGCTTTGGAGACCATTTGTTGTTCTTTTGCTGCACCTATTGCCTAAGAAACACAAACATGAGACTCAGCACCCATGTGGAGGTTATTTAGAGAGGGGAGAGAAGGGGGGTAGCTGTTGGCCAACCAAAAGTGGGGGAGAAAGAAAGAGCTGGGTGTGGGGCACTTGCTTTAAAAGGGAGTTTGCACATGCATAACTGAATCTGCTGTGCACACAGGTAAAAGCTTGAAAAGCCAAGTAAAAGCCTGATGTAGGGATGATATGGCCATGAGTGCCCTGCCCATCATCAGGGGTGGGGTCAGCAGACTGCTAATTCCCAACATCCCCACCTCTTATTATTATTAAAAAGGTGAGGGTTGGCAAGTTAGGGAATAAGACTGTTGAGTTCTCAAAAGACTGCTTCCTACTGACTTGGGGACATTGATTGTCTTTGGGGATCTGAAAAAGCTGGGGTGCTTCCATGTCCTGGTAGCTGGTTGTTTCATTGCAGTCCTGATAGTATGAAATTCTGGCATCTCTCTGAGACCTGGCAAGATGTTAGCAGAGCAGAGGACAAGGTTAAGTTTATTTCTTAGGTCTTAGTATTTAATGGGAGAAATGTAAGGTAGGGGAGGAGCTCCCAAGGGGGTCCCAGGACAAGGGAAGGAAGTCCTGGGGCCAGGAAAAAGTTGAGTAATATTTATTTGGAGTGAATCTGACCTGTTTAAATGGATCCACTTTAGCTGCCTGGAACCTAAAGAATCCTTTGAGTTTGTGAAACATAAAATTTAGACACATTAGCAGCATATTCATGTTAGAAATGTTACCTTTACTTAGGAGTTACAAGTGTTTGATGATTTGTGTATCTAGATCCATGGCTGTCATTCCTGTAACAACTAATTGGTTAGATTAAAAGTTTTAGGTCAGCCTGAGGACAGGAAGAAAAGCATTAAGCTTCCAATCCAGCAGGGTGAAGTTACAGGAGTGATTTCTTAATCTTCTAGAATAGTAGACAGTGCAGCTGATCTCGGTGTCCTCCAAATCTTAAGGGAGCAGGGTCCTGTTGTAGTTGCTATATATGAGGGATTAGTTTTTGGGTGAAGAAGTAAAGGGTTTGAAGTGGGATAAATGAATCCAGTGGGAAAGGCAGTCAACCTTAGCAGCTGTTGGAGTGACAAGGATTACTTTGAAGGGGCCCTGCCATTTAGGGGAAAGGGGGAGGGGCGTTGGTCTGGGGAGAGAGAAGGACCTGGTCCCCAATGTTAATTGGAGATGTACAAAAATTGGCACAAGGTCGAGGCAGGTAAAGTTCCATATAAGGGTGTAAGCAGGTAGTCAGGGAGAGGTGACAGTTTGGGTGAGAGACCAGGTGTTAGAACTGGCCTCCCAGACATAGGTTCAAGGGGTGAGATGAGAAGGGGTCGTTTGGGGAGGGCCCTAACCCTGAATAGAGCCAGAGGCAAGAGTTTTACCCAATTAAGGTGAAGTTCCTGTGACATTTAAACACGAACAATTTTAAGCAACAGTTAGTATGCCTATCTTCCAGAGAAACACTGGCAGACTTTGTGTACCTCAGATTGGCTGGCAATGAATGTTGGATAGCCCTCAAAGGGAACTTTTAATTCTGAGATTATCCAAGCTGTTAAAATGACTGTCTTTAAGACTGAATCTGGCTCTCATCCCGATCAAGAGCCCTATATCCTTACATGGAAGAATTTGATAGATAACCCTCCCCTGTGGGTTAAACCATGGCTGAACAAGCCAAGAGAGCCAGCCTCCCTAGGTCTGGCCCTCAGAAGTGAAAATAAAAAAAAAAAAAAAACCATTCACCTGGGGAACCCGAACCCTCTCCTTGAACCTACCCTGAGATTGAGGAGCCTCTGGCCTGGTTGGAACCCCAGCCCTTTCTTCCACCCACTCATCTGATACAGGCTGCTGCAGGGGGACCTTTCACACCCCCTGAAGCTTGGGCCCCAGCAGCAGGAGGGCCTGCTACCAGGACCCGAAGTTGGAGTGGAACCATGCCAGAGGGAATGGATCAGGTTGTGACCTTGCTGCTATGCACATTTGGCCACCAGTGCCGGGTGACCAGTTGCAGCCCTTGCAGTACTGGTCCTTTTCCTTCTCAGATCTTTAAGTTGGAAAACTAACCACCACCACCCCTTTTTCAGAGGATCCCCAATGCCTCATGGGGTTGGTGGAGTCTCTTTTGTTTTCTCACCAGCCTACTTGGGATGATTGTCAACAGCTGTTGCAAACAACCTTCACAACCAAAGAGCAGGAGAGAATTCCATTAGAGGCAAGAAAAAATGTTCCTGGGGCCCACGGCCAGCCTTCGCAGCTGCAAAACAAGATTGATGCAGGATTTCCCTTGGTGTGCCCCAGTTGAGACTTTAACACCCCTGAAGGAACACTTGAACGTCTATTGCCAGGCTCTGGTGGCAGGTCTCCGAGGTGCCACGAGGCAGCTCACCAATTTGGCTAAGGTGAGAGAAGTGATTCAAGGACCAACCAAATCTCCCCTGGTGTTTCATGAAAAGCTCATGGAGGCCTTCAGGCAGTTCACTCCCTTTGACCCTACCTCAGAATCCCAGAGAGATTTGGTGACTCTGGCCTTTATAGGGCAGTTGGCTCCGGATATTAGAAAGGAACTCCAGAGACTGGAAGGGATACAGGAAGCTGAGTTGCATGACTTAGTGAAACAGGCAGAGAGAGTATATTTTAAAAGGGAGACAGAGGAAGAAAAAGAACAGAGAAAAGAGAAAGAAAAAGAAGAGAGGGAGAACAGGCGTGACAGAAGACAGGAAAGGAATTTGACTAAAATCTTGGCTGCAGTGGTTGAAAGAATAAGTGGTAGAGAGTGAGAGAGAGAAATTAGAAAATTTAGAGCAGGCCCTAGACAGTCTAGAAACCTGAGCAACAGGACCCTACTCGACAAGAACCAATGTGCATATTGTAAAGAAAGAGGGCACTGGGCAAAGGACTGCCCAAAGAAGGAAAATAAGGGATCAAAGGTGCTAGCCCTGGGGGAAGATAAAGATTAGGGAAGACAGGGTTCAGACCCCCTCCCCAAGCCCAGAGTAACTTTGAAAGTGGAGGAGAGACCAGTTGAATTTTTAGTGGATACAAGAGCAGAGCATTCCGTGCTGGTACAGATGTTAAGAAAATTAAAAGACAAAAACTCCTGGGTAATGGGTGCCATGTGGCAATGGCAGTATTCATGAACTACCCGAAGAACAGTGGACCTTGGCATGGGCCAGGTATCCCACTCATTCCTGGTTATCCCAGAATGCACTTACCTGCTGTTAGGAGGAGACATCCTGTCAAAAGTAGGAGCCCAGAATCATTTTGACTCTGAACAGCCATCAGTTACTGATAAACAGGGAAATCAATTGCAAGTCCTCACTGTTAGGCTAGAGGATGAGTACAGACTCCACAAGGAGCTGGGGCCTGACCTTGACTGTTCAATATGGACTGGTGGTTAGCCCACACTCCCTTAGCTTGGGCTGAAATATTGGGAATGGGTCTGGCAAAACAAGTGCCTCTGCAGGTTATTCAGCTGAAAGCTAGTGCTACAACAGTGCCAAGTATACAGTACCCCATGAGTAGAGAGGCCCAGGAATGAATTCAACCCCAGAGGTGGATACAGCAAGGCATCCTGGTTCCTGTTCAATCTCCCTGGAACACTCCCTTGCTGCCAGTTAAAAAGCTTGGGACCAATGGCCAGTGCAGGACTTAAGAGAGGTCAATAAAAGGGTGCAGGACATACATCCAACTGTCCCAAACCCTTATAACCTCCTGAGTGCCCTTCCACCTGAGCAGAGCTGGTACATTTTTAGGTATTAGACCTAAAAGATGCCTTCTTCTGTCAGAGGTTACATCCTGCCAGCCAACTGTTTTTTGCCTTTCAATGGAGGGACCCCAACATGGGCAGAACCGGACAGCTCACATGGAACCGACTACCACAAGGATTTAAAATCTCCCTGACCATCTTTGATAAAGATCTGGCTAGCTTCAAGATCTAACACCCCCAGGTGACACTCCTCCAGTACATGGATGACATACTTCTGGCAGGAGCCACCCAACATGACTGCATGGAAGGAACAAAAGCACTGCTGCTAGAATTGTCAGATCTGGGCTATCGAGCCTTTTCCAAAAAGGCCCAAATTTGCAGAAAAAAAAAAAGTCCTGCTGAGTGCACCTGCTCTAGCTCTCCCTGATGCAACTAAACCTTTTACCCTTTATGTAGACGAGCATAAGGGGGTAGCCCTGGGAGTTCTAACTCAATCCCTAGGGCCACGGTACAGACCAGTTGCTTATCTGTCAAAGAAGCTTGATCCTGTAGTCAGTGGATGGCCTGGCTGCCTAAAAGCTATTGTGGCCGTGGCTGTACTGGCCAAGGAGGCTGACAAGTTGACTTTGGGGCAGAAAATAGCCATAATAGCCCCCCATGCACTGGAAAGCATTGTCTGGCAGCCCCCAGACCAATGAATGACCAATGCCTGCATGACTCATTACCAAAGCCTGCTTCTCACTGAGAGGATTATTTTCACTCTGCCAGCCACCCTCAACATGTCCACTCTTCTGCCTGAGGAGACTGATAAACCAGTGATTCATGACTGCCATCAACAACTGGTTGAAGGGACTGAAGTTCGCAAAGATCTTAAGGACATCCGCTGGCCAGGGAGGCATTTACCTGGTTCACAGATGGGAGCAGCTACATGGTAGAAGATAAAAGAATGGCTGGGGCAACAGTGTTGGATGGAACCCACATTGTTTGGGCCAGCAGCCTGCCAGAAGGAACCTCAGCACAAAAACCTGAGCTTGTGGCCCTCACACAGGCCTTGCAGCTGGTCAAAAGGAAATCCTTAAATATCTACATGAATAGCAGGTATGCTTTTGCAGCTGCACATGTGAACAGGGCTATCTCTAAGCAAAGGGAGCTGCTTACTTCAGCAGGGAAGGCAGTCAAAAACAAAAAAGCATTTCTAAGCTTGCTAGAAGTCTTGCATTTGCCAAAAAGACTGGTCATTATACATTGTCTTGGACACCAAAGTGCCAAAGATTTCATCTCAAAAGGGAATCAGATGGCTGATCATGTAGCCAAGCAGGCAGCCCAGGATGTCAACCTGCTGCCTGTAGTAGAGAGGTCCAAAACCAGAACTCGGACTACAGTATATTCTGGAAGACTGGCGGGAAATAAAGGAATTGGATGGGTTCACTGAGACTCCAGAGGGGACTTGCTATACCTCAGATGGAAAGGAGATTTTACCCTACTCAGAAGGGTTAGAATACATCCAGCAGATACATCGTCTAATCCATCTAGGGGCTAAAGATCTGGAGAAACTGGTTAGAACATCCTTATCATGTTCTGAGACTATTGGGGGTGGCTGACTCAGTAGTAAAACATTGTGTGCCTTGTCAGTTGGCTAATGCTAATCCTGCAAGAATGGCTCCTGGGAAGAGACTAAGGGAAAGCCATCCAGGAGCTCACTGGAAAATGGACTCTACAGAGGTAAAGCCAGCCAAATATGGTAACAAATACTTATTAGTTTTTATAGACACCTTTTCAGGATGGTAGAGGCTAACCCTACCATGAAGGAGACCTCAACCATAGTTGCTAAGAAAATACTGGAGGAAATATTCCCAAGAATTGGAATACCTAAGGTACTAGGATCAGACAATGGTCCAGCTTTTGTTGCCCAGGTAAGTCAGGGACTGGCGAAGATATTGGGAGTTGTTTGGAAATTACATTGTGCATAAAACCCCAAAGCTCAGGGCCGGTAGAAAGGATGAATAGAACCATAAAAGAGACCCTCACTAAATTGTCTGCAGAGAACTAGCATTAATGACTGGATAGCTCTCCTACCCTTTGTGCTTTTCAGGTTTAGAAACACCCCTGGACAGTTTGGGCTGACCCCCTATGAATTACTTTATGGAGGGCCCCCTCCACTGGTGGAAATTGTCTCTGTACATAGTGCTTATGCAAAGTCCTCACAGCTCCTGTTTACTAGGCTCAAGGTTCTTGAGTGGGTGAGACAGAGAGCATGGAAGCAGCTCCAGGAGGCTTACTCAGCAGAAGGAGACCTGCAAGTCCCACACTGCTTGTATGTTGGAGATTCGGTATATGTAAGATGTCACCACGCAGGAAACCTTGAGACTTGGTGGATAGGCCCATATCTTGTGCTCCTGACCACGCCAATGGCAGTGAAGGTCAAAGGAATCCCCACCTGGATCCATGCCTCCCATGTCAAACCAGCGCCACCCGTCCCCCATTCCTGAATGGAGAGCCAAAAAGACTGAGAATCCCCTTAAGCTCAAGTTTTATCATATGGGCCCAGCTTCTTCAACCAGGTGATTCCATCCAGTTTACAGAGACAGGTCCATCCAACAGAAGAGGGAACCACTAACCACACTGACTCTTATTCTTCCCTTAGGAGCAGAATTGCTGCAGGGGTAGGTACAACTCTCATACAACAGCAGCGGGCCTACTCCGGCCTGTGAACAAGTCTAGACTCAAACTTGAAGCAGGTCCCATCACCCATCTGCAGGGCTCATTGAGTTCCCTGGCAGAAGTAGCCCTCTCCAGGACTGTAGGTGGTTAGATCTATTATTTTTACAGTAGGGAGGCCTCAGTGCTGCCCTTTGAGTTGAGGGATTGTTCAACAAGTCCCGTTGGATGACCACCCCACTTCCTGCTCTGATGGGACCCTCAATGACTTTGCTCTTACTGCTTGCTGATGGACCTTGTATGATTAATGGAATTGTTTCTTTTGTTTGGGAGTGAGTAAGTGTGGTCCAGGTACAAGAGCCTCCTGGGCAAAAAGAAGGCTGCCTATAGTCCTCCTGGTTTTAATATTAGAACTATTAACAAGAAATGGGGAATGTAAGGATGGAAAAATTTATCCTAACTCTCCACTGATCCCAGGAAGGTGGGAGTCTAAATCCCAGACCCTGTCTCCTAGCAGTGAGTAGGCTAAAGGTCACATTCTTGACTGTTTACAACAGGGCTGTTTACGACAGCACCTGTGAGTGAGTGAACACAAGAAAAGAGCCTTGTCACCCCACCCAGAAGCCCTTGCAAAAGCAGACTTCCTAGGCTAAGAGTGGGCATGGAAGTTTAAATTAATTGGTCCGCACTGGATTCTATGAGATGATTGGTTTACAATGTATGGGCTTTGTTGTAACCCTATAAAAGCTGTCTCAAGTCTGTACCCAGGGTTCCCTAGTCAGCTACCCCCATGTGGAGTATGGCTGCAGATCCCAGTGCACTTGGAATATAAAAGATCTCATGCTTTTGCATCAAGACCACTTCTCGTGAGTGATTCGGGGTGAGGGGCACCTTTCCTGAGTCAAGGCATGAGGATCCACCCTCTGCAGGTCTTTCAATAGGGGATATGGAAATGCCAAGGGATGTTTAGAGCTTTAGATAAGATTTGTGAAAACTGAGAGGTGAACTCAGGACCATTCTCTGACTGAAGAGAAGCTTGGATTCCAAACAGTGGAACAATTTCCCTGGGAAGGATGTCAGAGATTGTCTGAGCTTTCTTGTTAATAGTTTGAAAAGCTTCCACCCATCCTGAGAAGGTATCAACTAATACCAGAAAGTATTTTACCCATCTGACTGTAGGCATGTGGGTAAAGTCAATTTGCCAATCAGTCCCTGGGAGAGAGCCCCTGGCCTGGTGGGTAGGAAAAGGGAAGGTTCAATATCTGAAGTTAGGATCTGACGTCTGACAGGTTTTACAAGAGGCAGTGATAGTTTTTAAGAACTCCAAGTCCTCAGGAGTGGGCTGGAGGTGAGCCTTGACAAAATGGGAAAGAGCCTTGCTGTTAGGATGAAAAAGCTGCTGCAAATAGGACAGTATTAACAGGTGACTGAGGATATGGGTAGTAGTGTCAGGACTCCCTGTGGTGGGTGTGGAGAGTGTGGGCTTCTGAGGGCTGCAGCTTTAGCTGCTTCATCAGCCCAGTTGTTGCCCTTAGAGATAATGGAACTGTCAGTCTGATGAGACCAGCAGTGAATAATCCCTATATCTTTGGGGAGGTGGGAGGCCTTTAACATGGCCATAATATAGCCTGAGTTAGTTACAGATCCTCCTTTTGTAGTAAGCAGCCCCTGCTCCTTCCAGATAGCAGCATGGGACAGGATAGTGTGAAAGGCATATTTGGAGTCTGTATAAACAATTAGGGTTTGTCCCTGTGCTAATTGAAAGGCACGGGTAAGGGCTATTAATTCAGTGTGCTGGTTAGTAGTATGGGCAGGGAGTGCCTGTGCCTCTACCACCTCAGTATCTGACACTATGCCATAGCCTACTCTATGGGTCCCCTTATGTAAAAAGGAGCTGCCATCTGTATATCAGGTATAGGTGGCCTGAGGTCATGTGCCCTCCTGTATGTATGTAGGATGGGGCTGTAGTTCCTCTAAGGTTTCAATGCAAGAAGAAGATGGGAAATAGTATTAGGTTGAGGTAGGAGATTTGAGATATTAAGGGATGAGCAGGATTGGAAAGTAAGTGTGGCATCTTCTATTAGTGCCACCTGGAAAGAAAGAACTCTAGAAGGAGGTAGAGTTTGTAAGCCTTTATAAGTTAAGAGATGGGACAGGTTATGGTGGGAGAAGACAGTGATGGGTGACCGAAAGCTTAGTTTTTTTGACTCATGAATGAGGAGCTCAGCAGCTGCTAAAGTACGTATGCAGGGTGCCCATCCTTGGGCAGTTAAGTCTATTTTCTTTGAAAATATGCTACAAAGGAAGGTCCCAGCTGGTGGCCTAAAACTCCAAGCATGTATCCTTCCTTTTCTGATATATATATATATATATATATATATATATATATATATATATATATGGAGAGAGAGAGAGAGAGAGAGAGAGAGAGAGAGAGAGAGAGAGAGGGGATGAGTTAGGTCTGGCAGGTGAAGAGCTGGGGCCTGGAAAAGAGCCTGTTTGAGTTTCTGGAAGGGCTTAGCAACGGGGTTAAGGAGAATTTCATGAAGGGAGCCAAGAGCTGCCTCATATAGGGGGCAAGCAAGGAAAGAGTAAGAGGGGATCCAGGAGTGTAAGAAGCCAGCTATTCCTAGAAAAGACAAAATTTCCTCTTTAGTAGAAGGAACTGCAAGAGACTGGATTAGGTTTTTTCTGTCTAGGGTAATATGAGTTCGGGTTATGGTTAGTTCCAAGTAGGTGATCTGAGGAATAGACAGCTGGACCTTGGAAGGTGAGACTCTATAACCCCTGTTGAACAGGAAAGAAGAGCAGAGGTGTTAGTCTGGCTAACTTCTAAGGATGGGCTACAAAGTAGAATATCATGTAATGCTATACGAGTTTGGATTTGGGGAGAGACAGAGAAAGCAGGCCAGAGGCCAGAGGCCAAAGCATGACCAAATAGGTGTGGGCTGTCCCAGAATCCCTGAGACAGGGCAGTCCAGGTGAGTTGTGTGGAGACATGTGTATCAGGGTCTGTCTAGGTGAAAGCAAAGATATTTTGAGACTTAGTATCAAGGGGGATAGAGAAGAAGGCATCTTTGAGATCCAAAACTGAGAAATGAGAAGTCTCTGAGGGGATAGTAGAAAGAAGTGTATAAGGATTAGGTACCAGAGGATGGAAGGGGACCACTGCAAAGTTAGTGAGTCGAAGATCATGAACCAGGCGATAGGTCCCATTAGGTTTTTTAACTGCTAGTATAGGGGTGTTGAAGGGAAAAGGATGTAGGACGGGGTCACTTTTTTCTTAGGAGGTCAGAAATGATATGTTTAAGTCCCCTAAGGCTCTGGAGTGGGAGTGGGTACTGGATTTGAGTGATGTACCTCAAGGGGTTCTGTAGCTGAATGACAATAGAGGAATGTTGTCTAGCCACAGAAGGGTTTTTAGTGTTCCAGACTTGGGGGGTCTACCTCAGAGATTGGCAGAGGAAATGACATATTATAACCAGTAGGGTGAGTGGCTGGGAGGAGAAGGAGAGGAGCCACTCATGAGTGTGGGCTTAGGTTGTGTCTCACAGCAGTGATTCTTCTGTCAATGCCCACGTACCTGAATTGGATAGGATGTGTGCCAATGTATTTATTACCACACCACTTTTTCTGGGATTATTATGTGCTGATTCATCTGCTATTTAAAAGGTCTTGTTTTGGACAAGGGATAAAAAACCCTATGATCAGGTGATGGAGAGAGAAGCCATCTTGTAACTTGCCAGTAATGCATAGAAGCTCATCAAAACTGCAGAGGCTGGCCAAGGTTTATGATATTTACAAGGAGGTTTGCATATTTGTCTTGCCTGCATAATTATTACACTAATTCTTATCTATCTAGCTATAAAACTCCATTGTAATATGCCCAGCATAGTTTAACCATCTCTTTTTAATCTGTAGACAGATGTATGTTTTCAAGATTCTGTTGTTTTTTTCTACTGTGTAGTACTCCATTGTGTAAATATACCAGTTTTTTATCATTTTTTTATTTGAGAGGTATCTAGGTTGCTTCCCAGTTCTGGCTATTACAAATAATGTTCCTTTGAACATAGTTGAAAAGATGTCTTTGTTGTATGAATGTGCAACTATTAGGTATATGCCTAATAGTGGAATTTCTGGAACTTGTGGTAGACTGATTACCATTTTTTTCCTGAGAAAAGTCCACAGTGATTTCTAAAGTGGCTGTATAAGTTTTTACTCTTGCCAGCAAAGAAGGGCTACAAGCAAATTGATGCAACTAGAAGAAATCTTACTGAGTGAGGTAACTTAGCCACAAAAAAAGACAAACATGGTATGTACTAAGTCATATATGGATTTTAGACATCAAAGGATCACCAGCCTACAATCTATAATGACAGAGAAGTTAAAAAACAGGAAGCACCCTAACAGTGACATACATGATCCCCTGGAGGAGGGAAAAGGGACAAGATCTCCTGAGAGAGGGAGTTAGGAGAAAGAGAAGGGGAGAAGAGGAGGTGAGAGGAGAACTTGAGCAGGAAGATTAAGTCAGGGGAAGAATAGAGGAGATCAAGAAAAGAGATATAATAAAGCAAGCCATCATGGGTTTAAAGAGATATTTGGCACTAGGGAAATGTCCGGAGACCTACAAGAATGACCCCAACTAACAATCTAAGCAACAGTGGAGAGGCTACCTTAGATGTCCTTCCCGTGTAATAAGACTGATGACTACCTTATATGCCATTTCACAGCCTTCATCCAGTAGCTAATGGGAGCAGAGGCATATACTCACAGCTGAAAACTGAGCCAAACTCCTGGAATCCAGTTGCAGAGAAGGAGAAGTGATGGGCAAAGGTGTCAAGAACAGTGGGGGTAAACCCACATAACCAGCTGACCTGAGCATGGGGGAGCTCATGGAACACAGCTGAAAAACCATCATAGGACCAAACTAGACCCCTGAATATGGGTCTTAGTTAGGAAGCTTGGGAAGTCTATGGGACCTCTGGCATTCCTGTGGAGTGTGTGTGTGTGGGGGGTATAGAAGGCTGGTCAGGGGCATGGTAGGGAGAGAGGGAGGGAGGGATATAGGAAGGAAAGGAGAAGGGATTGTGATTGATATATAAAATAAGAAAATAAATAAATAACAATAACAAACAAACAAAACAACAACAAAAAAAACCAAACAAACAAACCAAAACACAGCTTGTTCGTTATCTGGCCCTGGTGAAGAAACAATCACAATAAGGGACTACATCTTAAATAGTCCTTTCTTTGAGATTTCATTGAGGCATCCAGTTACTTGATATTTTGGGTTTTATGTTCTTCAAAATCTACTGAACAATTGAATTGTCAGCACTTGGGAAAATTTTTCCATTCCCCTCTCTTTATTTCTACCCATAGTTTTAGTCACTAAAACCTTGCTATTTAAAAGACTAGAATCACAAAATTATCCCCAACTGCAGATGATTCCCTAAAGGTGTCCATTCATTTCTTTACTTGCATCTCATTTTGACATCTACATATCTATTCCTTCCTCTAGTCTCTTTTAACAAAGTTCAATTAATTGGCAGGCATAAATCTCAAATATGAAATTACAAGAAAGTTGAGAGGCACAGCAACCACCCTGAAATGGGATCCAGTGAGGAACTTATGTGGCAGGTATCATAGATGATAGATTAAGAATACAGAGTATATATTGTTTGGCAATGTGAGAAGCTGGAAAGTTATGTGAGTGGGAGGGGGGAGGGTTGTAACAACCCTTATCTCTCAAAGAATTAATCTCTTAAAGACCATGCCCCACTCATTAGAGCCATACTGAAGGACCAAGATGAATTCAAAGGAAATGTTGAGGGAAGAACATTTGAATATAAATATATCATTCTTTTCTGACTATCAACCAGGACCAATTTTGTGTTCCTCAGTGTCAGCCTGGTCTGTAGCAAAGTGATGCTTGAGTAAAGAAGGACAAAAGGCTCTTGAGAAGTTCAAGCATTAGCTAATTAACTAACTGCTTGGCACTTGAGCTCAAAGGATGCATGAATTTTTACAGGCTGCAGAAACCCTTGGTGTGGCAGAACTAATAAATTCCAAAGCCTATATAGCATGTTTAAGTTCTGGTATTGGTCAACAATGCATCACTGTAACAAAATAAGAAACTATTTTCAAGGTTTCCATTAGTAGTCACTTTGTCCTATTGCTTTTGGACCTATCCCAATGTTGGGGTGTGACATAGGGAAGGGAACTCATTTCTTGAGAACTAGAAAATTAAAAGAATAAAAGAGGAAGAACTTAGATCCCAACATTTCTTTCTTTCCACCAGATTATACCTATCAAATGTTTCACCACCTCCCATTAAATAGTTTTATAAGTAGGTTGCTTTGAACCAAGCCTTTAATGTCTAGGCATTTAAGTCATATTCCAGATCTCAGTATTAGCCACTGTTCCATTGATGTTGCATCGCTTGGCATGATGTAAGGATCCTGAGTCAAATAGATGCTGTCTCTAAATGTTTCACTTGTAGAACCAGTACTATATATATTGCAGGCTTGGTCATCCACATACTAGGAAAGGAACACCTACATCTGCCATGCCTTTGCCATGAGGATTAATTCCATGTATGACTCTGCTCACCTGTCTCATCAGGTGTCACTAGTCATATACATGTCTAAGGGGAAGCAAATCTCTATGCATGTTATCAGAAAAAAAGACAGATCAAAACAAAATCTTTAACAATGATAGCATGAAACAGATACTAGTGATTTATTAATTAAAATCATATATTTTTGCCAGGTGTTGGTGGCACATGCCTTGAATCCCAGCTCTGAGGAGATAGAGGCAGGAGGATCTCTGTGAGTTTGAGTCCAGTATTGTGTACAGAGCTACTTGCAGGACAGACTCCAAAGCAATACTAGAAATCCTGTCTCAAAAAAACAAACATAAAATCATATTTTTAAAATAAGTCACTGGACACCAAAGGTTGGCTCATATGCTTGGAGGAAATAGACATTTAGATAAAAAAGTATGTCAGAGATAGTTATAAAACTAATAAAACCTGAGGCTCCTCAGATTGTGGTCTGTCCTTCACTGTGGCAAGGAAAATGCATTCTAGATGTTCTGGATAGAAGTCAGGCAGTAGGGTTGTAAAGAGCAGAGACTAACATAGTTTGAGATCAAAAAATACAATCCCAGAAGAGCAGAAAATGTGCAGGATTGCTGGAAGGTGGAGAGAAAAGCACCCTGAAAATGTATTTAAACAGAACTAAGAGCTGTGTAATGAAGCAAGGTTTGGTATAGAGCATGCCTGTAAGATTAACTGGGATGAGGCAAGGATGTGGGTGAAACTATAATAACAAGATAATGAGACCTTCTGACAGAGCTGCTGAGATGTGTGCTGTTCGGGAGCTGAATGTCCATGCTGAATGGAGGAGCTGGGCTCAGAGCACATTTATTTCTCATGATCAATAAAATGTAATAAATTTATGTCAAGCATAATATCACCTCATTTATCTTAAGAACTTGGAGGGAGGAATAATCATGTCAGTGACATGATGCTGAAAATGATTTGGTCTTTGCAACATGCTAAAGGTCTAATATGGCCCAATCTCTTGTAATCTAGGCCTCAATTTACTTATGTGTGCAATGAGCATTGGACCAGAGTCAGGGAAATTGAGATGAGCTACATGTTCTAAGAATGCTTACAAAAACTCCAGTTTATGCACTAGAGATAAACACTGGTAGCACTTCCAGTGGCTTTATAGACTGCCCAAGCACCCCAACACTCACCCATATGCAGAAGGCCTAGTTTGGTCTTATGCAGTTTCCTCAGATGTCAGTATGAAGTCAGTGAGCTTTCACTTGCTCAGGTCAGCATTGAGCCCATTGCCTATGGAGGGATACATTATTCAGCCTAAGTACAGGGAGTATAGCCTGGTTCTTGCCCTAAATGATGTGACAGTCTTTGGTGATTCCCCATGGGAGGCTTCACTCTTTCAGAGGAGTGGATGAGGGGTGCGATAGAGAGATAGTGGAGGAATGAGAGGAGAGGAGGGAGAGGGAACCAGGACTGGTATGTAAAATAAGATTGTTTTGAATACAAAATAAGAGAGAAAAAAGAATTCCTACAGATTTTAAGTAATGTTTATAATCTGCATATACAGTTTTCATTGTGAGTTTGTTAATTTTCTTAGATTTCAGAGAGATATGAGGCAAGAAAGAGATTAAACTTAATATATCTAAACAGCAAACTGATTCACTGATATTAACTTTAGTGAAAGGACATAGAAATGAGGTATTTTGCTGTCCATTTTCACCCAAATCCATGATAATTGGACATTAGAATGCAAAATAATATTCACAGATAAATACTACATGAACAGTTTAAAATTTATATGGGAAAATGTCTTCATCGATTTTCTGTTGTTATAAAAGAATAACTGAGACTGAGAAAGTTACAAGGGAAAGAGGTTTGCTTAATCCAGGGAACCCTGGTCTTCTAACCACCCACTCTTCAGTAATAACCTGATCCTGAGAGGCCCACTGTTTCAACCCAGTCTCTTGAGAGATATTAAGCCATTCATGGCAGTAGAACATCTCTTCTCACAATTGAATTATCAGTTAAAGCTCATACACTTCTCAACATTTCAAAGCTAACGCTAATTGTGTGTGTGTGTGTGTGTGTGTGTGTGTGTGTGTGTGTGTGTGTGTGCGCGCGCGCGTGTGCGCGCTCAAACACACATACAAACATGCAGGTAGCTTTTCTTCAAGAAACTCTAAAAAGCATGAGTGAGTGAGGGGGATGAAACATGAATGGACAACAGAGTTGGTGATACTACTGCTAATGTGGCCAGCTGTGCCCAATCCACTGATATCTCTGAAAACCCACATCAGCAGCACCTTAGAATCAGTACAGCATTCACTTATTCAAGTATGTTTTTTTCCCTCATTAGTTGAAAATGAACTTTGTAATATAAAATCCAAGGGGTTATGGCCCAGGAATAGGCAAGATCCTGTATGTTAGCAAAGCAGAGAGAGATGAAGGTAGGGTATGGTTAGCAGATAAGCACAGTCCATCATATTTTAAAGAGCTGGGGGAAAATTCATCATTATAGTTATTCCTGGAAGACATGGAAACCAGTCCTCAGTTCTGTTCCTGAGCACTTAAATATAACTTACATTTTATAGGGAAGGGACACAAGTAGAAGAAAAAGTACATCCCCACCCCTCCCTTTTGGCATGGCTACTTAGAACACTTGAAATTTCTTGTTGTGGATGATTAGAGGATGTATGAGAGGAATGCTCATCTCAGTACTTGCTTCTAGAAGATGAGTCATTTTTCCATTAGATGATACACTATTAGCCTCTTTGGCCATGCCCTTACCTCTGGGTCAGATTCTACATAATGAAGGTTTATTATGATCTCCACTAGTGTCACTCAGAACCTTTTCCTGCAGGCACTACTTACATTGTCCTCTATTCTGAAGAAAGAGCTTACAAAACTGGCTATTATGCTCTCTATTAGGCAACTTCTGGATTTTGAAAGCATTCCTGAACATTAGCTATAGGAAACAGAGCCTAAGACCTCCAACTTCATTGGATAATGGGTACAGAAATCAGTAGGCAGTCAGCAGGCTCTGAGCTGAGAACTAGACCATGACAGAAGCAACACATTTTGTTGCTATCCTGAGGATGTTAATGAATCTACTAGTGGAAAACCTCTGAGTCTGTGATGACAGCTCAGGAAGCATAGTGAGCTAGGAACCTTCTAACCCTGCTATCAGGAAACTAATTAGTCAACAGCCCATTAAGCCAAGTATAGAAGATGATGACTTTGTTAGAAGTGTGGTCTAAAGTCATCAAAAAGAACATATTATTCATTGGAAGCAAACAAACAAACAACAACAACAACAACAACAACAAAAACAGCAAAATTAGGCCACAGGCTCCAATCCTTGTTGCTACTGTGCCAATAAGAGGGTTCCAGCATGGATGGCACATATGAAACACACACTTCTCACCTAAATTACTGTTATGCCTGCTGTTGTAGTTTGAGTATAAAATAAACCAAAATTCACATTTTGATAGCTTAGTTTCCAGATATGGTATGTTTTCTGAGGTTGTTAAACTTTAGGATATGGGGCATAGCTAGAGAATTATTCCATGGTGTTTACAGTTCTCGTGGGCATCTTATCCTCTGTCTCCTCCTGTTGCATGCAGTCTTTTAAGACATAAAGGACATCCCTTGCCATGTGCTTCCACTAACATGATGCCCCCCAAACCCTATAAACACCAAACATGTACTGAGAACTCAGAGTCAACATGAGTCATTTGTCCCTCCAGTTTATTCCATAATTTGTGTTACAGATTCATAGTAGCATAAAAATCACTAACTAAACACATGCTAAACTTTAGTTTGGATACTGGAATCTAAAAGAAAATAATCTGAAAAGAGATCTAACGAGTGCAACAAAAAAATTTCAAACCTGAATCTTTCACATGAAAATTTCTAAAGTCATGAACCGGGAACCTCTTACATAATTGGTGCTTTTAAACTCAACCCATGTCATGAAGTACTTAAAATATGAAGATCTCTGGATCTCTGGGTCACCTACATAGCCCTGCTTTTATTTTTTTCTTACAGGGTTTAATATATTTTTGATCTTAATGAATTAAAAGAAATTCTTTTAAATTATGTCTTCAAAATTAAAAGGAGCTGTGAGTAAAGTCTAGAAGTAGAGAGCTGGCATAGTCTCCACACACAAACACACACACTTACACACACACACACATACAAACACACACACACATGCATACACAGACACAAAGATAGACACACACAGACACAGACTGATATAGACAGAGAGACAGGCAGAGAGACAGACAGACACACATCCACAAAGAGTTAAAAATTAAAAGAAAAACAAAAGGAACACTTGCCAGCTGCCCTGAGAAAGAATGGCTGCCTTGGGGCTAACAGAACTAAAGGAGGAGTTGATGACTTGGGCTCCATATCTACAGTCTTGGGAGCTCTAGTGATTGAGAATTACATTCACAAGCCTTGTAACAGCTGTCAAGTATTCTCAAGTAAATCCTTCTTCCCCAACTTAGTTGTAATTATCCACACTGAAGACAGCTTCACCAAAGGGATGTGAGAATGGCATGGGGTACAAATGGGGAACAAGACAAAAATATGTCAGCATGACAATTATTATTAATTCTGGTAACAAATATTTCACAACACTTCAAGCTTTCCATGAAATTTTCATACCTTCTCTCCTTTGATCAGGGTGCTGCATAAGAAAACTCTCTCTCTCTCTCTCTCTCTCTCTCTCTCTCTCTCTCTCTCTCTCTCTCTCTCTCTCTCTCTCACACACACACACACACACACACACACACACACACACACACACACACACACACACACACACACACACACACACACACACACACATACTCCCACACCTTCTCGGATTCCACTCTCTTCCCACTCATCAGTCAGCACACCTGCTCTGTATCAGATGGCTGGGACCTGGTTAGTTCGTCTGTCATCTGAAGGAAGCTGAATCTGGGTTTTCAGGAATGGGACTAAAATTTTAGAGAATGACAAAGCCAGAGTCAACTGATGTACCATTGTTTACATCCACCACCTAGCAATGCAGTGGGCAGAGGGCAGGCCGCTGCCCAAAAGTGCTTTTATAAATTATAAATTGTGCAAGCTTTTAGTGAATCAGCCCTCAGTGACACTGGGTATGTTTGAGTATTCCATAGTTTCTGTTATTTCATAATGGAAGTAGATGGGACTGCACTGTTCTTGGGAAGATGGCCCCCTCTCTGTTCTTGGGAAGCAGTTCTCCACTATATCTTCTGGGGGTTGAGTAAAGAAGTCAATGAAGTGAATGGGGGTGAGATGGGGGGTAGGTGCGGTCTTGGAATGACTGGAGGGAGAGGAAACTGGGATTGGTATGTAAAATAAGATTGTCTTTAATTTAAATAAAATTATTACAAAAAAAGAAGTCCACACCCAGGAATGCCTAGTGTTATGTAATACTTTTTTGGTAATGGGCAAAACAGCCAGAAGCCAGCTTGTTAGGCCTGTGTTTCAAACAGTGGGAGGCAGTTCAGCAGCTCCACCTGTGAACCCCTGTCCTTAACATAAAGTGCCATAGTCCCTTTTATAGTTTAGTGAAATGGTGCTGATGAGTGCCATATGCTATCTGAATTTCTTTAATGCCCAGCCCTCCTGGGTTCTGTGCAATACTTAATTAAAACTCTGATCTCTTATTACCACTTTTGTTCCTTGAAATCTTATAGGGAACTAGGTCAACACTCTTACAGAGATAGTACAGGGACAAATGCTTCTGGCTACTCAGATATGTTGCCTTCCAGCCAGGTGCTCTAAAGAGTTCACAAGCCTCACCTTTATTTCCATTTACTCCCTGGCTGGATGTTGGGATTTGAGTGAGATACTTTTTATTCCTCCAGTTTAATTTCCCCAGTGATACTGAACATTTGTTTCCCCAGTTCCTGAATAGAAGATCCAGATCTTTAAATGAGTTCTTTGAGGTCCCGAGTAGAGCAGTTTATCATTGATATTGACCAACCTCCTTATGAAATAAAAATGACTGACTAAAGAGACTGCAGGAAGCCGAACAGAAAGTAGAAAGCACAAGCAGAAGTGGTGTCCAGTTCTGAGAGTAGAAACCTTCCACAAACTTGGAACACCTACCTGAATCTACTGCACCCTGGATGAAACCAACTTCCCCACAAATCACCAGCTCACCAATAGCTCCTAAATTGTAGCCAGGGAGAGGCAGAGACATGAAAGGCATGCAGATTATCTCCATTTACACAGACCCTTCTAAGGCATTGCTTGATGCAGTTTCCCATGCCCTTGGAATTCATGGAAGGATTCCTTAAACATACTTGCTTTGATACCACACTTAACACATCTATCCTCAGACTCAGGGATGTTGCCTGGCCTCAGCTGGAGGGATTTTATTGATGCAATTTACCTAGGAACACATTGTTCACAAAAGACAGAGAGAGTGTCACCACAATGAAATAGATAGGAAAGTCAAGGTCATATAGATACTGGGATGTTTCTTTATAATTTTTTTCTAAAGCTTTATCAGTGTTCTTTCTGGTTGCTCCTTCTGATTCAGCAGCTGCAGACAGGGCTCCTACCAAGAAGACAGAACAAACAAGTGAGCTTGGTAACTTCTGCCCGGGATAAGAATCTGCCCAAGTCAAATTTATAAATCAATGCAACAAATGATAAGATAGAACTGAATGTAGTCCCAACTTAACAAAGTTATTGTCAAAAATCCTTGGGACTATCACAGTAGGATGTGACATTGTAAAGGGCTACACTAAGTCCACAGTATTGTTTTCTTCTCTCCCTGCCACAAGTTCTACCTGTACTCAGCACATGTGTTTATGTCATGCTGCCATATGTTTTAGCTCTGCTCACACCCTATGGCTACTCTCCATCTTGAGAATGAGTATGTCATAGAGATTTAAGTATTCCATTCAGCCTGAAGGATATGCTCTGAG
The DNA here is from genome assembly GCA_030556225.1 of Cricetiscus sungorus. Taxonomy (NCBI): domain Eukaryota; kingdom Metazoa; phylum Chordata; class Mammalia; order Rodentia; family Cricetidae; genus Cricetiscus; species Cricetiscus sungorus. Next base: position 151,159 of record JANBXA010000161.1, on the reverse strand, counting down.
AAGCCCCAGAAGAAAACCTGGGGGAGTTTCTGAGGCCTAGAGGCCAGCACATGTTTTGGTATTCTAATAAACACCAAATTTAGCCATTTGGGTGTCTTTGGATCTGACAGATAGATGGCCAACACCTTTTTGACAACAGCATCTTGTGAAGTATTTACTCCTGTGTTCATTGCTAGTTTGCCTGAGAGTAGAATCATTGGCTAGAAATATTTCTTTTCCTGAGAGTAAAGGTGTTATTTCAGTTTTTTCTCTCCTCCAATAGTATAGACATGAAACCACTCTGACAACAGGTTCTTTATGGCTCTGCTTCCCTTCCTACCTCCCCTGGGGTTCACTTTGTTTCTTCTCTCAGCCTTAACAAGAAGGACTGATAGCTGGGAATCCAGCATGGGACTGACTCAGACACCCTGAACATGGGTCTCAGCAAGAAGGATTGAGCAGTGTAAGGGACCTCAAATAGTGGAACCAAGATTGTATCCTGGTGCAGAAAATGACTTTGGGGGCACATTCCCCGTGGAGGGATACTCCCTTAACCTAGAGACAGAAGAGAAAACATAGTCCCTACTCCAAATGACTTGACAGATTTAGATGACACCTCCTTGAGGGCATTACACTATTGTAGAATGTAATGGTGGATGGGACAGGAGGGTGGTCAGAGGGCATGAAAGAGTGAGAAAGAAGGAAAGAGAGAGGGAGCGAGGGAAGGATGAAGGGAGGGAGAGGGAACTGGTACTGATATGTAAAATAAATATATGAATAAATAACAAATTAAAAAAAGAAAACGGACATAAATGGACTCTTAGTCTCTTCTATATCCTGTAGCAGCAAGTGGATTTAGAAGAAAATGATTATCTAGAAAACACCAATGGTTGTTGTTTTCTCTGAATAGTTCATATACTAAATGGGATATTATTTGTAGGCGCAATTATTCATGCTGTAAATGATTTCACAATTCAAATTTCAGATGTATTTTATTTAAATTTGGCAAATAGAAATTTATTTACATGACTGAAGGCCATCTCTACTTGAAAATAAAAGCCAAATCAAACTTCCAACAGTCTACATCACAAGCAAAAATATAAACAAATCAACAAACACAACCTGCAAACACAAAAACCCATAAAAGCTACAACAATTCTGTACAATAAAGGAACTTTATGATGTATCACCTTTACTGATTCCAAACATTACTACAGAGTTATAGTAATAAAAACCATATGGTATTTTATGGCATTTGTTATTAATACCAGACAGGTTCATCAATGCATTTGAATTGAATCAACTGCCAGATATAAATCCCCATATGTATGAACACTTGAATTTTTTTAAATAAAGAAACCAGAAATATACAGACCACTGTTAAAGAACTAAGAACCAGATGGTCACATTTATCATGGCAGTGGTCCTACTTTTGAGTGCCATTTTCTACTTTCATTTCTTTCCCCATTTTGTGATAAAATGTCAAAAATTAAAAGGAAAAAAGAGGAAAGAAAAGAAAAGAAAACCCTCAATGTAGTCCAAGAAAAGCTTATCCTAACTTGGTTTTAGAACTTGTATCCCAACATGAGAGATTAGGCAGGTAGCAGAAATGTGTGGATGGCTGCTCTCATTGCATCTATATTCAAAAATAAAACAGTGAACAGAAGTGAGAGTGTTTGTGAATCTGAGAACATCTGGAGGATAAGGAAAAATAAGGAAAAATGAATCAGATCCTGAGTGAATGTGTAGTATACTGTGTAGTATACAGTTGGGACACTAGCCCCTTCAGTACAGAAATGCTTCAGACTTAGGTACACTGACTAATCCTTATTTCTGGATGAGGTTCATATGAATGGCAAATCCTTCCCCTAGTCTGAGTGTTTAAAGCTCATTAGCCAGGTTATTAAAAATAGCAACATAGGATGGATATATATATATATATATATATATATATATATATATGGAGAGAGAGAGAGATCTCTTTCCAAATATAGTTACTTACTCTTTTGTGTGACATTTATAAAAAGCCTAAGGTGACTAAGAATTATTCTATAGTTGGTTCAGCTCTATGAGAGCGAGCATGACTCACTTGATACCAGCTTTTCTTCAGTTGTTACTGTGAGGCTGTACTTTCTACATTAACTCATCCCCACACCAAGATTTCTAGGATAAAATCATGAATGACAGGTGGGAGTATATTAATAAATCAGAACTCTCACTCAAATTGATAAAATTCATCCAGAAAGACCACTTCGTAAATTTTCCACAACATTCCTGAGTGGCTTGTCTTAGACAGAAGTTAGGACTAAAGAACACTACAAATAAAAATATAAGAATGCAGTTTGAGGAGAAACCAGGAGGCTATTCTTCATAAAAGCTTCATTGAACAGACAGTACACAAGGAGGCAAATAAATGAACAAAATAACATACGATATTTATAAGAGAAGCTGGAAATATAAAGACAAATAAGGTACATGCCTAGATAATTAGTGGGCTCTTTCCCCAGCAAACTTCCATTTCTGGGAGCATTTTTCCTTACTTATTTTTCTAATGGGTTCTGAATGCAGTATTTTCTCCTGGGGCACAAAAGCTTGACATTAAATTTCCTATAAACCTACAGCCACAGTTTGACCCTCACAATGTTTTATCCTGACACTTTGGGATTTTTCTCTATCTCTCTATCCTCAAATGCCTAACATTTTTTTTCATATCTTTCTTGTCCTGTTAGTTGATGTGACTCTCCCTGCCCTACCAGGGTTTCTCTGTCAAGTTGAAAAAAATATTCTTCAAATTGCCTTAGGATCTATTTTCCATATTTTACATAATGAATCTATGAACCTAGAAGTATCATCTCAGTGTAGCTGTAAAAGTCCAAAATGTTTCTGTTTATCCATGTAAGTGATGTGTATTTGTGGAATTGGTAGTATTTGTTCATTTGCCTTGTTGAAGACTGTAAAAAGCTATCAGTAGGTGCTTATGGTAATACAACTTGTAAACAATTTGTGTTTTTAATTTGAGCTGAGCTAGACATTTTTATTGTATCAATACAACATTATTTCTTTTTCTCAGGTGGTAGAATAAATCTGAGTGTAGATTACCATGAATGCCTTGCAGATATTTTCTCTAATGTTTTATCAGTTGCATATAGTATCATTTTTCAAACAATAAATCTTTGTCCAAGTCAGACATGATGTTTAGATACTGCTTTATATTGTACAAAATAAGAAATCCTATCATAATTTTTAATGATCTTAGCATATATTTCTTATGTTTTAAGTAAACTGGGCTTTTCACTCTCCAGTGAGACCACTTTGATATTCTATCTTTAGTATTAGTATTAGAATTGTTATAACTTTGTAACTACATATGTGAGACAGTAATTGGGTAATTTCTATTGATGAAACACTCTGGAGTATATGGTCATGTATTCCAGTGATGTCAAATACCTCACTCATTGCCATCAGCTGGTTCTTCAACTTAAAACTATATAACTTTTATTTTTTTTTAATTTTTTTCTTATTTTACATATTGATCGAGTTCCCTCTCCCTCCATTTCCCCAATGACCTCCAATTACCCTCCCCTCCCATTCCCCCTCACCACTCCATGGGGAGACAGTTGCATTACAAGAGAGATCAACACAATCTGTCATGTCATTTGCTGTAGGGACCAGGCCCTCCCTCCTACCTCTAGGTTAAAGGAGTATCTCTCGATGGGGAATGTGATCTGAAGTCCTTTCATACACCAGAAATACATCTTGTTTCCATTGTTCAAGGTCCCTTAGACTGCCAAGGCCTTCTAACTGAAATCCATGTTCACAGGGTCTGAGTCTATCCAATAATGGTTTCCCAGCTATAGTCTGGGGTTCCGTTAGCTCCCCCATGTTCAGGCTAGCTGTCTCTGTGTGTTTCTGTAGGTTGGTCTTGTCACCATTTTCTTATCACTCCTCCTTCTCTGCATCTGGATTCCAGTTTGACTCAGCGGTTAGCTGGGGGTGTCTTCTTCTGTCTCCATCAGCTATTAGGTGGTGGTTCTATGACGGTAGATAAGTTAATCATCAATCTCATTATCAGAGAAGGGCATTTAAAGCAATCTTTCCACTGTTGTTCAGATTGTTAGTTGGGGTCATCTTTGTAGGTCTCTAGGCATTTCTCTAGAATCAGTTTTCTCTTCAAACCTAAAATGGTTCCTTCTTTTATGGTATCTCTCTATTTATTTATTTGTTTGATTGTTTGTCTTTGCTCCCATCTATTCTTCCCCTGACTCTATCATTTTAGTCCCACGTGCCCTCCTCTCCTCTCCTTGTCTTTATTATAACTCCATCTCCACTCACTGAACCCCCCTTCCTAATATTCTCAACACCTTGTTCATAGCCCCTTCTGTGAGGGACCATATATGAATCTCTAGTTTCCTACTTGTATCCTAGTTTCTCTGGCAGTGTGAATTATAGGCTGGTTGTCCTTTGCTCTATGTTTAAAATCTATATATGAGTGAGTACATTCCAGGTTCATATTTCTGTGACTGGGTTACCTCACTCAGGATGTCTTCTTCAAGTTCCATCCATTTAACTGCAAATTTCAAGATTCCATTGGTCTTGCTTTTCACTGAGTAGTATTCCATTGTGTAAATGTGCCACATCTTCATTATCCATGCTTCAATTTAGAGACATCTAGGTTACTTTCATGTTCTTGCTTTTAAAGATAATGCTGCCATGAACACAGTTGAACAAATGTCCATGTTGCATGAATGTGGAACCTTTTTGTATATGCCTAAGAGCAGAATTGCTGGGTCCTGTGGAGGACTGATTTTCACTTTCCTAAGGATCCTCCATATTGAAATTACAGACCAAAATTCCTCATGAAAATAGTTGCAAAAATACTCAATGAAATACTTGTTAATCAAATCCAAGAACACATCAGAGAAATCATCTACCATTACCAAGTAGGCTTCATTCCTGGGTTACAGAGATGGTTCAACATTTGAAAATCTATCAATGTGATCCACCATATAAACAAAATGAGAAAGAAAACACACATGATCATCTCACTAGATGCTGAAAAAGCCTGTGACAAAATTCAACACCCTTTCATGGTAAAGGTCTTGAAGAGATCAGGTATAACAGGAACATACCTAAACATAATAAAAACAATATACAGTAAACCAACAGCCAACACCAAACTGAGTGGAGAGATGCTTAAGGCTATCCCTCTAAAATCAGGAAAAGACAAGGCTTTCTCCATATCTCCCTATTTTACTTGAAGTTCTTCCAAAAGCAATAAGACAACAAGAAGAGGTCAAGGGGATACAAATTATAAAGGAAAAAGTCAAACTGTCATTAATTGCAGATGATATGATAATTTACATAAGTGACCAAAACAACACTATCAGGGAGTTTCAACAGCTAACAAAAACCTTCAACGAACTAGCAAGATGCAAGATAAATTCAAAAACATCAGTAGCCCTACTATATATGAGCAGACAATAAAGAGACTGAGAAGGAAATCAGAGTAACATCACCCTTTACAATAGCTACAAACAACATGAAGTATCTTGGGGTAATGCTTACCAAACAAGTGAAAGACCTATTTAGCAAAGACTTTGTGTCTTTAAGGAAAGAAATTAAAGAAGTACCAGAAAAAGAAAAGTTCTCCCATGCTCTTGGAGAGGTAGGATAAACATAGTAAACATGGCAATCTTGCCAAAAGCAATCTACAGATTCAATGCAATCTCCATCAAAATCCCAGCACAATTCTTCACTGACCTTGAAATAATAATACTCAACTTTATATGGAAAAACAAAAGACCCAGAATAGCCAAAACACCCCTATACAATAAAGGAACTTCAGGAGGCATTGCCCTCTCTGACTTTAAGCTCTACTATAGAGCTATAATGCTTAAAACAGCTTGGTACTAGCACAGAAATAGACAGATAGATAAGTGGAATCTAATCAAAAATCCTGATATTAACCTACACACCTACAAACATCTGATTTTTCACAAAACAGATAAAAGTATACTGATGGGAGATGCCATTCTGTAAAAATGTTTCTTGTATTAGTTAATGAATAAAGCACTGTTGGCCAATAAGAAAGCAAGATAGGAGGGACTAGGAGACAAGGAGGAGAGAGGAAGTAGTAGGGAGAAGCTTCAAGATGGCATAATGAGAGAGAAAATGCCAGGGCCTCTCTTCGGTAAGATGAGAGCACATGGAAATTCTTAGGTCAATAGAAATGGGTTAATATTTAAGACAGAGCTAGCCGATAAGAAATACTAGTAACAGGCTAACAGCTTTATATCTAATAGCATGTCTCTCTGTGTTACTAGGGGCTGCTGAGGTGGTGGGACCAGACCAGAGGGAAAAACATGCTTATAACAGTATATAATGGAAGGATGAACACATCCTCAATAAAAGTTGCTGGCAGAACATGATGATGGTGTGTAGAAGACTGCAGGTAGACCAATTTCCTTTGCCCTGCACAAAGCTACAGTCCAATTGGATCAAAGATCTCAACATACATCCCTCCATATGGAACCTCTTAGAAAAGAAATTAGGAGGTACCCTTTAAAAAATTGGTACAGGAGACCAATTTCTGAATACACATAACACCAGTTTCACAGACACAGATAAAAAATGGATAAGTGGGACCTCCTCAAATTGAGAAGCTCCTGTAAGGCAAAGCACACAGTTGACAAGACCAAAGAGCAGCCCATCAACTGGGTAAAGATCATCAACAACAGATGCCTGATCTCCAAAATATACAAAGAACTCAAGAAACTAGTCCCCCAAACACCAAATAACCCTATTAAAAATTGGGTATAGAACTGATGAGAGACGTCTCAATAGAGGAAATCAAAAAGACTGAAAGACACTTAAGAAAGTGCTCAACACTCTTAGCTATCAGGGAAATGCAAATCAAACAACTCTGAAATACCATCTTACCCCTGCAAAAATGCCAAAAATTAGAAACACCAATGACAATTATGCTGGAGAGGATGTGGACAAAGGGGGACACTCCTCCATGGCTGGTGGGAGTGCAAATTTGTACAGCCTAAACAAATATTCTTAAAGACAAATTTAGTACTCTTCACTGTTCCTATTGTATTATAGTGGCTAGCCATTTTGATAAGGTGATGACAGTTGATGATTTCTTGGTAATGTCTCTCATTGAACAGAGGGGGAGCAAAAGATGAATGCTTCATATATCTTGTCACAGGCCTTTTGTATGCTTTGTTAGTCTTTATAGTGAAGGCAGAATTATGACTTGCAATGTTATATATTCAACATACTAGCTTGGATTGAGGCTATGAGATACCAGTGATATCCACAACAAATCAATAAATAAGTAATAAGAAATAATGGAAGCAAGTACTATTTTTATTATCAATTATATGGCCGACTTGGGAGATTAGGAAATAATTAGAAATATCAATACTTTCAAAACAATAATCTATTCTATAGCATCATTCAAATGTCTCTACAATGCAGAAGGTAGGAGCACATTCTGTAATTTCCCATTTAAATGCCTAATATCTATAATTAATAATAAATTATATAGAACATGTAGAATTCATTTTCTCCATTACTTTTGTAAACTGGAATGTATGATATATACATTTCCCTACCAAGTTAGAGCCATCAAAACTAACAGTTTTAATGGCAGTGAGGAACTGGAGAAGAGGGAAGGTATCACTACATTGCTGAGCATATGAGTGTCTGTGGCTATTAGACTTTCATTAATTTTAAATTTTACAAATTGAATTTCTCAAAGAAATTTTTCAGAGAAAAATGTTGAAATATGAGTTTTTGTGGGTGTTTCACCATCAGGCCCAGAGATGTCATTGAGTGATATTCTTATCAAACGATTTCTATTGGACATTTATTTGTATGTTGGTCTAATGCATTTCTTTCTCTGCTGTCTACACTGGCTGACTCTTCAAAGGGGACAACTCTAGTGTCACTCTTAGTCCATGAGCATGATGGGTAATTACACAGTGAAGATCCAAAGCAGTTACAGTGGAGGTATCAACATTAGGGGTATGACACAGACTAAGCCTTTGAACAAACCTGCCAGTCATGGGGCTTATACTATAACAACCAGGAAAGTGATGAACTTAGCTCATTTTTTGTATAACTTATGTGATGGGAGATGTTATTCTGTAAATATGTTTCTTGTATTGGTTAATGAATAAAGCACAGTTGGCCAATAGGAAAGGAAGATAAGAGGGGGTAGGAGACAAGGAGGAAAGAGGAAATAGGAAGGAGGAGTCAGCATGGAGAGCCTAAAGAGAACAGCATGTTTGACCCACTCTCCGGTAAGATGGACCACATGGAAATGCTCCTGACTCAGCATAGGCGGCAAAGAACCACATTGCTCTTAAAGAGCTCTGCTAACAGTTCATTGGTGTGTATGAGAGCTGGCAGTGGCAGTGACCATATATCCAAGCAGATAGCATACTTTTGGATGCAGCGCAGACCAAGGCACTGAGCACAGCTCTCACTGCTGGCAGTAAAATAGCCGCCACCATCTTGGATAGACCGCAAAGAAAAAAAAAAAAAAAAAAACTGTGGGTTTCATTTTAGGAATGTTGTTGTTTAGCAGATAAAAGACTCGTGGAGAGAAAAAGATAAAGATTTAAAGTAAAGACAAATTCACATTAAGAAAAAATGCTAAAGGTTTACAATATGTTCTAAAATATATGTAGGCTTGGAGAGAAAAATGAATAAAATGGTTTTAAAAAGACAAAGTGTGGCTGGGTTTGGTGGCACACACCTTTAATTCTTGCACTGGACAGACAAAGGCAAACAGATCTCTGTGATTTCAAAGTAAACCTCGTATGCAGAGTGTATTCCTGGACAGATAAAAGTTACACAGAGAAACCCTGTCTCAAAATATGTAAAAATAGAAGTAAAAGAAATAGAGTAATAAAAATGCCACCTAAAGATGGAAAGCACAGAGAAATTTTGGATATAGTATGCTGTTCTGTTTTCTTTAAATTGTTTGACTGCTGAGGAAATAACAACAACTGGTAAAAAGAAATGCTGCTGGATTAATCCAATTTATACATTTTAAAAATGCTTTGACTCCAAAATTTGAGTCCAAGGACAAGTTACTGGGGAAAAGGATTTTTAATTTTGTTTCCATAGAAAATGAAAAGCTGTGGTTTCCTTCCAGACAAATGTGGTTTGATCAAGCAAGACCCCCTGAAGCAACATCAATGGGACAATGCAGCCGCCTTGCAGACCACTACAGCCAGGATTTGTGCATCTTCTTAGGATCTCCCATGACAGTGCCCCTTACCAGCAGAAAGAAGTATGGAAAGAATGATGCCCAAATTCCCAAATATTATTCATAAATGTGTGTTTTCATTTAAGTGGGCTTGGTTATAAATGGTTAATTACCACAACCAATCTTTTTTTAAAGGTAAAAAGGGGATCATGGTATAACAATATATATTTTTGGAATGGATTTTCATTTATTGATACAATTTAAGGTCAAGTTTGTGATATATATATATATATATATATATATATATATATTTCTTCTCTTTTTTACATATTGCGTTTATACCTAAACTCAGAAATGTAATGTATAATTTAGTACAGATTATATATAGTTATCTATGATAGTGAAAAGTTAGAGTTAAGTTAGTTAGGATTGCTAGATATACAGAGATGTATTTGAGATGAAAGGTTCATTCTTCAAACCTTTCAAAGACCTACAGAATATTGCATTTAAAATGGTTTTGAGTTTTTCTTGTCAGTGAGGCACAACTTCTCCTGGCAACACCGCCAGCTTCAGAAAAGAAGATGGACCTTGAAGAAATGCATTGTCGACTTTGCTTTCAATATGGCAAGACTAGCCATATGGTCAAAATATTGTTCTTGTCTAAACTGTTTGACTTTATGCTGTATAAACTGGACATGCAGGACCCACAGAAAAGTGACTGCTGATACAAGATGGACATTTGCTACAGGATTCCTGATTCATGGAAGAGTCTGACAGATATTCTGCAGAACACAGAGAAAAGTGACTGACAAACTGCCAATACAGGCAGACAGTTACAGTTTCCTACTTTGCTAAGGAATCTTCCAGACACACTATGGCCTATAGACTGAAGATGGAAATTTTCAGAAGAACTTCTGGTAACTGACCAGGCTATATGTCTCTGTCATTTCTAGAGTTTCTATATTATCCTTCTGTGGTCTTTGATGGAGCTGGAGTCAGATAGTTATGGTTATAGTTTTCCTTAGTTTGGATTAAAGATAAGTTACATATAAGACTTTAGACTCACAAAGATAGGATACATGATAGAATATTTTCTTTAAGTCTTACTAAATGTCAAAGGACTAAGTATTGTTAACTGTAATTCTTATTTCATAAGTGTTGTGTGATATAATTTCTATGTTAAGTTTAAAACCCTTCTTTTTATTTTAGACAGAAAAGAGGAGATGATGGGAGATGTTATTCTGTAAATATGTTTCTTGTTTTGTTTAATGAATAAAGCACTGTTGGCCAATAGGAAAGGAAGATAGGAGAGGCTAGGAGACAAGGAGGAAAGAGGAAGTAGGAAGGAGGAGTCAGCATGGAGAGCCTAAAGAGAACAGCATGCCCAGCCCACTCTTTGGTAAGATGGACCACATGGAAATACTTAGGTTAATAGAAATGGGTTAATATTTAAGACAGAGCTAGCTGATAAGAAACTAGTAACTGGCCAACAGAATAATATCAAATACAGAGTCTCTGCATGTTAATAGGGGCAGGCATGGTGGTGGGCCCTGGCCGGCAGGGAAAAACCTGCATATAATAATTATGTGTGGCCATCTTTTGGGACAATCTTGTCTGTTAAATAAGGCAACATAGGAAAAAATCAAATGGTGTGTGTGTCAAGAGACAAAGATTACACTAACATTTTATGAGTAAACTGGATTATCAAACTTTTGAACTATTCTACGGTGTGCTTTTCATCTGTCAATAAATCCTTTTCAAACTTAAGGGAATTTATATCTGTGGTTTTCAACCAAGAAGTATAATTAATAAACACCCACATAATCAGAAATCAATGAAATAGAACTCACTTTAAACTCTAACAAATAATGTACATCTACAGAGATCATAGAGAATTTTTTTGTAAACCTCATATATATATATATATATATATAGATAGATAGATAGATAGATAGATATTCATGAGTGCTTCTACACATGACTCATGTATATGATAAGACATTAGAGCTGGTGCTGCTTTATTGAGATGGGCTTCATCCACTAAATAATCATGAATTCATAACAATGTTTCATGATAGGTAGATTGTAGGCATGGCTACTTTAAATGTTTGTTGTGATAGAACTTCTGTTTTGTTACTGTTGCCATGATGTCCTGGAAAGATTCTCATAGTGTCCACAATCTGTTTATTTACTCCACTGTGATCAGATTTTTACATATAACAAATAACAAAATTTACTTTTACAAATGTTTGATACTAATGTCAGGAATTTAATTGTTTCCAACTACAAGACCATCTGCAAAATGAACTTAGAGAACATACTGTATTCATAAGCCTCATTTGAAACACAATAATGGGTTTGTCAGTAAAAAGAAACTACTTGTGGAATCTATTTAACATGTTTTTGTTTGTTTGTTTGTTTTCACCAGTGTTTAGCTTTAGTTTCTGGGAGTTCCTCTAAGAACTCAGTCATTTCTGGAGAGTTTGCTGATGTTTCAAGTGTGTGTTTGTGTGTGTGTGTGTGTGTGTGTGTGTGCCTGTTACTTTTAAGTATTAAATATTCTGTACTGATTGCTATCCTACCTGATTTTACTATTCAACACTCACTTAAAAATCACTTTAGCTTTTAGTTTTCAAATGGTGTGAAATTAGTATAGTTTCAGTCAAATCTATTCAGTTGTAGCCTATGAGGCTGTAGAATACCATGCCTTATGTGATCATGGCCCAGGAGGCTGAAGATATGGACAAAAAATGAGTTCTTGGAATCAGTTGTGTTGTTTGTTTCTTATGCACATTAAGAACCAATCAGCACATGGTAAATAAACAGATGCTGAAACAGTGTTCCTCATGTGACAATGATCCAGGAGGCTCTGGGACATTGTGCTTCATATGATTATGATGTAGAAGGTTCTGAGACACACTTCTCCATGTGATCATGGCCTCAGTCTGTCAGCTCACTATTAGTAGAGATTGTTGGTAGGAATGCTAATGAAGCAATATAAGAAATATGCATGTGTGATGTAACTTCCATGGGAAGTGTAAGTTCCATTTTCCTCATGAATCCCCTGTCACACCACACTGCATTTCACTTCCCAGGAAGAAATGGACATTTTGACAAATAGGTATGCTTCTTGATGGATTCTTCCCCCATCATATAGAACTGGCTAGCCTGTAAGGTGAAATATTAACTACATTGTTAAACTTACATCATCATGTGCTTGAAGGTCATCAAAACTTTGGCAAATCTGAGTATAGCCACAATTCATTTAACTGCATATAAGGTGGTATAAACTGTAATAAAAGTTTAGTTCATTTAAAAATGAAATGAGCACCAGCTGGATACTTTTGTGTAGATCCTGTGTTCTCATTGCTTTTCCCCTTTCATAATTGGTTAAGTATGCATTCTATCACCTTATTTCTTGAGGTCCTGACATGAAAGATTATACTATGGCTTAATATGATATATTCACAACTATTAACTTCATCACTTTCCTCTTTTTGTGTGAGTGTAGCCATGCACATATTCATGTATGTTTGTACCTGTAGGTACATGCGTATTCATGTGTCCACATGTATGTGAAATTAGTATTATGTATTTACTTCAATTTCTCTCCACGTCATTTTTTTAAAGATTGTGTCTTATATTGAATGCACAGCCTGCCAATTTGTATAAACTGAACACAGTGCAATTCTCAGAGATCTACTTTTCTACCTCCCCATTGATAGAATTACAGGTGTGTTCCAATCAAAGTGGCAACCTTTGTAAATTCAGGATTCTGAATTAAGACCCTCATGTTTGTATAGCAAACACATTACTGACATTTTTCCAGCTTCCAACATTATCTGTTTTCTAAAATTGATGGGATCCTGTGGTGATGTAGTAACAACCAGAATCACCTTACATTATTTTTGCCCTATATTTTAATTGCACATGCCCTTTCCATCTAAGAAGCTATTGTCTGACTCAATATTCTTAGTCTCACACATTTTATTCTCCTCCCATTTCCTTTCTCCTAACTTCCTCTCAAGGGATGAATAGATGATAGAAAAAAGACATACCATAATAGAGTGAGCCATTATAGGTTGAAGAGAAAACTAGCTCTAGACAAATGTTCAGAGACCCGAAAGGATGACCTCAACTAACAATCTGAGCAACAGTGGAAAGGTTACCTTAAATGTGCTTCCATGACAATGAAATTGATTACTAACTCATCTGCCATCATATAGCCCTCATCTAGTAGCTGATGGAAACAGAAGCAGACACCCGAAGCTAAACACTGAGCCAAACTCCTAGAAACCAGTTGCAGAGAGAAAGAAGTGATAAGAAAATGGGGTCAAGACCAGGCTACAGAACCTGACAGGGACAGCTGACCTGAACAAGGGGGAGCAAATGGTCCCCCAGACTGATAGCTGGGAAACCAGCATTGGATAGACTCAGACCCTCTAAACATGGGCCTCAGTTAGAAGGCTTGGGCATACTAAGGGATCTGTCAGTGGAATAAGGACATATCATGGGTACACAAAAGGAATTCGGTGCACATTCCCCATAAGGGGATACTCCCTTAGTCTAGAAGCAAGAGGGAGGGCCCAGTCCCTACTCCAAATGACTTTACAGATTTTGATGATTTCTCCTGGAAGTCATCACTCTCCTTGTAGATTGGGGATATGGGAGGCAAGGGGGTTCGAGGGACATGGGAGGAAGGGAGGGAGAGGGAACTGGGATTGATATATAAAAATAAGAATATATATAAGAAGATGTTACCAGTAGGTTTTTCCCGCCACTAGTCAGTCTGGCTGCCATTCCATCCCCCAAGTAACACACAGAGACCCTGTATTTGATAGAATGCTGTCAGCCAGTTACTATCATTTCTTATCAGCTAGCACTGTCTTAAATATTAACCCATTTCTGTTAATCTAAGTTTTTCCGTGTGGTCTCATCTTACTGGCCAGAGGCGCTGGTGTTCTACCTCTCCAGCCTCCCCATGTTGACTCCTCCTTCCTACGTCCTCTTTCCTCCTTGTCTCCTAGCCCCACCTATCTTGCTTTGCTATTAGACAACAGTGTTTTATTCATTAACCAGTATGAGAAACATATTTACAAAAAAACATCTTCAATCAGAATTGTATCAGATACAGATTCTCTGTGTGTTACTTGGGGGCTGGCATGGCAGTGGGACCGACCAGTGACAAGAAAAACCTACTCATAAAATAATGATGTCAGAAGAGGAACTGAGAAGTTTCACTTAAAACTTCAATAAGCTTAAAAAGTAGCTTTTAGAAACAAAAGAATATTGACAAGCAAGGCTTCTTGGTAGCAGCATTTTTCTGGGTTGGACTTTGTTTTGTGAGAGACAAGTAAAGATTTGCATGGCTCCTTTAAGGAAGGTTTCCAAAATTAGCATAAGTGGAAAAAAATGCATTGCTTTTAAAGAGCTCTGCTAACAATTCATTGGTGTGTATGAGAGCTGCAAAGAAGGTTTACAGTGTGTTTTAAAATATACGCAGGCTTGGGAGAGCAAAAGAATAAAATGGTTTTAAAAAGACAGACTGTGGCTGATTGTGGTGGCACACACATTTAATTCCAGCACTCGGGAGACAGAAGCAAGCAGATCTCTGTGATTTCAAAGGAAACCAGGTATGCAGAGTGAAATTCCAGGACAGACAAAAGTTAAACAGAGAAACCCTGTCTCAAAATATTTAAAAATAGAAGTAGAAGAAAGAATAATAAAAGGCCACATAAAGATGAAAATCACAGAGAAACTTTGGATACTATACAGGGTTATGTTATCTTTAAATTGTTTCACTACTGAGAAAATAACAACTACTGATAAAAGAAATGCTGCTGGATTAATCCAATTTATACATTTTAAAAATGCTTTGACTCAAAATTTAAGTCCAAGAACAAGTTACTGGGGAAAAGGATTTCTATTTTTGTTCCACAGAAAATAAAAAGCTGTGGATGCCTTCCAGACTAATGTGTTTTGATCAAGCCAGACCCCCTGAAACAGCATCCCAGGTGATCCAACATTCAAAACAGTTGGGACAAAGCAGCCTTTTTGACTACAGCCAAGATTTCTGTGTCTTCTTACGATTCCCCATGACAGTGCCCCCTACCAGATGAAAGCAGTTTGGAAAGAACGACATCCAAATTCCCAAATATTGTTTATAAGTGTTTGTTTTTATTTAAGTGGGCTTGGTTATAAATGGTTAATGACCACAAGCAATCTTTTTAATAGTAAAAAGGAAGTTATGGTACAGATATGAATGCTCTGGTTTGGAATGGATTTTTATTTATTGATACAAATTTAATTAAGGTCAATTTTGTGATATGTATATTTCTCCTCTTGTTTAGGTATTGTGTTCATATAGCTTATTAAAAAATGTAATGTATAATTTAGTATGGATTATAGAGAGTTACCTATGACAGTCAAAACTTGGAGTTAAGTTAGTTAGGATTTCTAGATATGCAGAGATGTATTTGAGATGAATAGGCATTTTTCAAACCTTTCAAAGACCAATAGAATATGGTATTTAAAATAGTTTAGGATTTCTTGATAGGCACAACTGCTTTGGCAACACCACGTTCATCAGAAAGGAAGACAGACATTGAAGAAACTCATTATGAAGTTTATGTTCAATATGGCAAGATTAGCCATTTAGACAAGATACTGCTCTTGTCTAGATTGTTTGACTATATGCTGTATATACTGGACATGCAGGGCTCACAGAAATGTGATTGCTGATTCAAGATGGACATTGCTACAGGATTCCTGATTCATGGAAGAGTATGCCAGACATTCTGCAGGATACAGAGAAAAGTTTGTGACAAACTGCCAATACAGATGGACAGTTTAAAGTTTCCTACTTTGCTGAGGAGTCTTCCAGACACACTACGGCCTATAGGCTGAAGATGAAACATTACAGAAGAACTTCAGGTGACTGACCAGGCAAGCTGTCTCTTTTATTTCTAGAGTTTATATATTATCATTCTGTGATCTTTGAATGAGTTGAAGACAGTTATGGCTATAGTTTTCCTTAGTTAGGATTAAAGATAAGTTACATATAGGACTTTAGATTCACAAAGGTAGGATAGATGATCAAATATTTTCTTAAGTATTACTAAATGTTAATGGACAAAATATTGTTAACTGTGATTCTTATTTGGTAACTGTTGTGTAATATATTTTGCTATGTTAAGGTTAAAACCCTTCTTTTTATTTTAGACATAAAAGAGATGATGGGAGATGTTATCCCGCAAATATGTTTCTCATACTGGTTAATGAATAAAGCACTGTTGGCCAATAGGAAGGCAAAATAAACGAGGCTAGGAGACTAGGAGAAAAGAGGAAGCAGTAAGGAGGAGTCAGCATGGAGAGCCTAAAGAGAACAGCACACTGGCCTGTTCTCTGATAAGATGACCACGTGGAAATACTTAGATAAGTAGAAATTGGTTAATCATTAAGACAGAGCTAGCCAATAAGCAATGATAGTAATTGGCCAACAGCATTATATCAAATACAGAGTCTCAGTGTGTTATTGGGGACTGGCGTGGTGGCGGGACCAGACCCACGGTGGGAAATACCTACTTGTAACATGAAGAGGCTATGATCATTAAGGTATATTCACTTATATCCTCATGCATTTACCCCAAATTTACACATTGTCTTTGGTTTTTTATTTGGTTCCCAAGCTTTAGATTTATTTATTTTTATTTCATGCACATGAGCAAATTTCCTGAATGTGTATCTCTGCACCATATGTGTGTGCTTTGTGTGTGTGTTGGGGGGGCGGTTAGAAGAAAGCATTAGGTCACCTGGAATTGGGTTATAAGCTTTCATGTGCTTGCGTGAAACTAAGCCCACATTCTCTGCAAGAGTAACAAGTACTATTTCTCCTAAGCCATGTTCTACCCCATCTTCTTGCATTTTATTCATATTTTACCACACTCCAGAAGGACCCATTTGTGATTCATTTTAATAAGCTTCTCACTGGAAATAAGTGTTTATATATATATATTTTTTTTTACTGGATCACCACTTCATATCATCTCTTGTAATTGAATGATTCATTCAAATAGAATTAGATTCTGACAATTCTTTCTTTTAGCAGTTTAAAATAGTCTCAGTCAGTGTCCTATTATTTCTAGTAAGTCATTGTTAACTCTTTGAATTCATGCTTATTATGTACTTAATGACTTTGATTTCTAAAGATTCTGAAATTAGGTCAGGACACAATAAATAACTTTTAATCATGTAAAGAATAAATTTGTTGTGATTATTCCCAGTCTTCAGTACACAAATAATTTGAACTGAATAAAAATGTTGTCTTTGGCAATAATCATGTTTTAGCTTGCAAATGTATCTATGTTTATTGACATACACAAACTCACGTCCAAGTGGATCAAGGAAATTAACATAAATCCAGTTACCTTAAACCTGATTAATGAGAAAGAGAGGAGCATCTATGAATACATTTGCACATTAGACTTCTTATTAAATGTAACACCAGTAACACAAATACTGAGAGCAACTAACAATAAATGAGAACTCCTGAAACTAAAAGGCTTTTGTAAGACAAAGAATATGGTAAATAAGACAAAACAATGGCCCACAGAATGGGAAAATTTTCATCATCCCCACATTTACAGAGGGCTGATCTCCAAAATACATGAGGAACTCAAAAAACTAGACATCAAAATAAAAAATTATCGAATTTAAAAAAAAAATAGAGTACAGAGCTAAACAGAATTTTCATCAGAATATTATCAAATAGATTAAAGACATTTAAGGAATTGCACAAAATTCTTAATCATCAGGGAAATACAAATCAAAATGTCTCTGAGATACTGTCTTACAACTTCCAGAATGTCGAAGATCAAACTACTGAGGAGAGTTTATGTTGGAGAGTGTGTAGCGTAAGGGGAATACTCCTCTAATGCTGGTGGGAGTCTAAACATGTACAGCCACTTTGGAAATAAGTTGTATGATTTGGGAATTAATCCATCTAAAGACCCAAGTATACCACTCTTGGGAATATACCCAAATGATACTCAATTATACCATAAGGACACTTGCTTACCTATTTTCAGAGCAGGATTATTCATAATAGATAGAACCTCTAAACAACTTTGATGCCCCTCTACTGAACAATGGATAATGAAAACACGGTACATTTACTC
Source organism: Cricetiscus sungorus (assembly GCA_030556225.1). Taxonomy (NCBI): domain Eukaryota; kingdom Metazoa; phylum Chordata; class Mammalia; order Rodentia; family Cricetidae; genus Cricetiscus; species Cricetiscus sungorus. Next base: position 132,778 of record JANBXA010000161.1, on the reverse strand, counting down.
AGTGGAGTATTACTCAGCTGTAGGAAACAATGGTGTAGATAATAATAAAGAGGATATCATAATTTTCTGAAAGGATTAAAAGGAGTATAATTGTAGTCATAGATTATCATGTGGGAAATTATTTTCCATAAAACAAAATAAAAATGCTTCCAAAATAATATTCAATATTCATTTTTACACTATGATGGCAAACAAAACTATTTTATCCTAGGCATCTATTTTGGCACTTAATAGTTATTTGTCTCATACACAAGTTCCTGGAATACAACTCTCTTTCCATATGACTATCACCTTGTTAAATGTGACTTATTGCTTATTTTTATTTCTGTAACTTACTTATGCATGTATAAAAGAACTATTTTTAGGTCAGAAATACCTTGACTTTAATATTTGCAGATTAGCAAACTTTTACTGTTTTTTCTTTAAATATTCTTCTATCTCCTGAATCTGGCTCTCACATCAATGATATGAGTTAGTGACTGTGTTCCTGATAGAACATTACATAAATTTAACTATGTATACTCTGAATTGAATCAACTAGTCCCTAATACTATAAAATTTGAGGAGCCACTGTGAACCCAGGGGATGAGATTCAGGCCAGCATCTAGAACAGATCCAAAGCAGGGGAAGTACAAGGCCAATTTGGAAACCTGGGCAAGTCTAAGATCATTGGTGTCATGACATAAAAGGTGCTACTAAGACTTAGCATGAGTCAATGGCTGTTGCTGGGTCCTAATGGCTACCTTGCAAGGAAGAGGTGAAGAGTCACAGTTTCAATTGCACAAAAACCAGGATACAGGTAAAATCAAACATCAGACTCTTTTATTCAGCAATGGGAATGAATATATATATATATATATATATATATATATATATATATATATATATATATTCCCTGTAGTCAGTCTGCATTCCAATTAGTTGATATTGCATGCTTGCCCCTCATTGGCTAGGTATTATGAGGACTTCTGACAGCAACTGTTGCTAGGCCCACAGACAGACTCTACATTGGAAAATCTCTTAATGTTGTAGGCCTTATCTTCAGTAGAAGCCAGAGTTCTTTGCTTAGTTCTTGTTGACCAAACCTCAGGAGGACTCATGGAATAGACTGTGACTGTGTTAGGTTGGCCTGCTTAAGAAGTTCTGACCCATCTTTGACTACCAGTCCTTGAAGAAAGTTTATTCCTGGAGTGCTGCCAGAGTCAGCAGAACAGGTGGTATTTTTTTGAACTTCAGATAAAAAGCACACATAATGTCATATGAAGGAATGCAAGAGGATGCCTAGGAGCCATTAACATTTATAGTCACCTCAGTTGCTGCCTGCTGCTGTGGAATATGATGCATGAGACATTTAAGCAGAGTGAGGATTACCAATGACCCTGCCAAATAATGCATATATAAGCATACAGGGGTGATCAAATAGCTTTTTTATATTATGCCAAATTATTTCAAACAGTGAAGAGTCAAAGTCCATAACCACTTCCCTTACCTGATATAACTGAAAAGAAAATTGTTGTGTTAGCTCTAATGAATAATATAGAAATTTAGTTCACCATAGGCCTCTTATATATTTAGCTTACTTCCAGCATGCTAAGCTAGCGTTCCTCATCCCAAAGGCATCATACAAAATGAGGGAAAGTTAGAGTCACAATAATGAATCAACTCATTCTGGGGAGGCAATGAGTTCAAGAAAATGGAGGATATACATTACCAATCCTGGTCTATTTCCTCCATTGTTGTAGCAGACATATTCATGACTGGACATACATCTCTTCAAGATCTTTTCTAGCCAGTACCACATGTAAATGTCCTCATTAAAACCACTTTGACCAAATTAAATGTTGGGACATTAAGCCTTTCCCAAACCAATTGTTTGATTAACATTTCCCTAGTGGCACCTGGGTCTACTCTCCACTTCATCTGGAAGTAACCTGGATAGATGTCCTCAACCATCGAAGAAATAAAGAAAATGTGGTACATTTATACAATGGAGTACTACTCCGTGGCCAAAACTAATGAAATCTTTAAATTTGAAGGCAAATGTATGGAACTAGATGATACCATCCTGAGTGAGGTAACACTGATGCAGAAAGAAAAACATGGTAAGTAGTTGATAATAAATGGATAGCAAACAAAAATCAAAGGATTACCAGCTTACAATCTACAATTCCAGAAAAGCTAGGAAACAAGGAAGACCCTAAGAGACACATACATGGATCTCCAGAGGAATGAAAAGGGACAAGGTCTCCTGAGAAGATTGCGAGCATGGAGGTGGTAAAGAGGAGGGAGGGAGAAGAAACTAGAGGGGAAAAGGGGAGAGGAAAGGAGAACATGTGGGTTCAGGAAGATAAAGTTGGAGGAATAATTGGCTTAAAGAAAAAAATCTGTCACTAGGTAAATCTTCATGAATCCACAAGTATAATCCCAATTAAGAATCTAAGCAACATTGGAGAGGCTACCATAAATGCACATCTCCTATAATGAGATTTATGACAACCTTAAATGCTATTATAAAGCCTTCACCCAGTAGTTGATGGAAGCAGAAAGAGGGACCCACTGTTAAGCACCGAGCCAAACTCCTGTAATACAGTTGTAGAGAGGGCGAAGCAATGAGCAAAGGGGTCAAAACAATACCAGGAAAACCCACAGAGGCAGCTGACCTGAGCAAGTGGGAACTCATGAACCCCAATCTGACAGCTGGGGTAACAGAATAGGACCAAACCTGGCCTCCTGAACATGAGCATCAGTTAAGAGCCCTGAGTAGTCTGTGGGGATCTCTGGCAGTGGAACCAGTATTTATCCTGAGTGCATGATTGGGCTGTGGGAGCCCATTCTATATAGAGGGATCCTCTCTCAGCCAAAATACTCTAAGGAGGGCATAGGTTCTGCCCCATATGATGTGACAGACTATTATGATCTCCCATGGGAGGCCTCATCTTCCTTGGGTAGTGATTGGGGAGGTTGAATGGGATGATTGTGAGAGAGCATGGGAGGCCAGGAGATTGTTTTAATTTTAGTAAAATAATATTTTAAAAAAGAGATGGGAATGAGACTGGACACAGGCACTTTTCCATGAAGGTCTAAAATGCAACAAACCAAGGATTTCCAGGGGAATGCCTATGATCCTAAGATGTCACCCTATAGATTCAAAACTCTCTGTGTGCTAAAGTGAACTATTTTTGATGTGGGATTGCCAGACAATAGTTTATTTGAACATAAAACTGCAAAGATAATATGGCATGTTGTCCAATATAACCCAGGCAGCTCTAACAATTTTCTTTAAATTACTGCTAGTACTCTCTCCTCTTTGATCTCCATCCTTGGATAAAAGGATATATGCATGAACAATCTTCCTCTTTTAGTTACTAATTGTCTGCATCAGAGTTTATGCAATCCTAAAGGAAATTTCTGGATTATCTCTTCTTGCCCCTGTAGAGGATGGGAATATCCCTCTAATTAAAAATCTATGCATCCAAATAGTCTATGAAAGAGTAGTGACTGAAGGGACTCTGGGGAGTAGAACAGACCAGTGGATTTCATAAACATGCGCCTATGGTCACAATTGTATAGCTATGAAGAGAGGCCTTTGATCATATTGTACACTTTGTAGAAATTAAGAAACTAGATAATGGATTCTTTAATATTGGTTGTTTTGGTAACTTTTGGTGTTAAATGTTTGTTTTTCAAGAGGCATTTTGAACCAGAAATGCAAGTCTATACATAAAGTAGTATCTACATTGGTAATGTCATTGCCACAGAGGAAATGGCCCAATATAATCAATATGCTTCCATATTGCTGGTTGTTCACATTGGATAATGCTAGCATTTCTTGTCCTTGGTGCTAATCTCTGTTGTTAGTAGATCTGCACTCAGCAGCAGCTGTGGCTGTGACAGCCTTGTTGGGTGGCAGTCTACAAAGTTCAGCCCATTCATAACTCTCATCATTGCCATCATGGAAAAATTTTCATATGTCCAGGTATCAATAACAGAAATTACTGGGAAAAAAAGAGACAGATTGCCTACACAAATTTATCACTTTATCTACTTGATTGTCCTTCTCCTCGGCAATACCTACATTTTGATATTTATTTACAGGGCATAGAGTATCGTTTCATATTTTAGAGATGTTCATCTATATAGTTCTTTCACAAGATTTTTTTTTCACAAATTTTTCAATTTTATACTTTCTAAATTTCTAACCATCCAACCAATACACTTGCTACAACTCAAGTATCACTGAACACTCACACATTTGGCCATTTCTCCTTCCAAACAAAAGATATGGGCAAATTTACTGGCTGTAATTAAGTGTTCTGTGAATATTTTCCTTCTCTTGTTTCTTTTATGGTTTTCCCAGAAAGTTTTTGTAATGATGCCTCTCTCCAAATTGAGTGTTGCCTACATAAGATGCAGAACCATCATTATACCATGTCCTAGCCTTCTTTTTATCAGTCAAAAATAGATTACAGGGGAAAGCCTGTGAGGCTGTAAGTGCATGCTGACCTGCAGACAGCTCTGTATCAGGAGTAGAGATCAAAAGCTTACGGACTACTTATTTATGAAACTTCCTTGTCCCTTCAGAATTTGGTAGGGCCTGATCATATGTGCATATCATCTGCATTTCATTATAGTCATGCTATTTATATATTTCTTATTGAATGGATGTGTTAAATAATACCCACCAGATTACTAACAGGGCAACTTACATGGTAACTTGGAACATATAAAGTCATTGTTACCTATTGCTCATTGTCAAATGTTCTTGTTACTCTGAGCCCAGTAGGAGATCAAAAGCTGTTTTTCAAAGACAAAATGTATGTTGGAAAATGATGACAGAGTCTTGTCCCAAAATCCCCAAAGTGTCTTCTGGAATTCACCTATATGTTCATTCCTAGAGCCAAAAGAACAACCTTATCTGCCAATGACAACTCACGTGCCATTAAGTTTACTGGATCATGTATCCCAAGTTATAGAACAGCCCACTAGCAGCTTTGATCTCTTGTAGAGCCATTCTCTTTCCCATACAAAGCTAGAAGCATTCCATATTATTTGGTATATGGGCTGGAATAACATACACAAGTAAGTGCTTTGCTATCTCCAAGAAAAGTAGGCCCACTAAACATTAGGCTACTTTCTCAGTGGTATGAGTGACCATCTGTAATAAGTTATCCTTCCACTTGGGAGTAATATTTGTGCATGCTCCAAAACACTGGATTCTGAGAATTCCACTGAGATAGACAGAACTTGAATTTGGGTTGGATTTTATTTCCATTCTCTCTAAAGCATTTGTGCTACCACAAATTACTGCTACTTCATGCTCATTTGTTCCAATAAACACTATGTTGTCAATATAGTGAACCAAGATCATTTCTAAGTTATATCCAAGGGTTGAAGATTGAATATATCCTTAAGCTAGAATTTGGAATGGTATACTGTTGGCCTTGCCAACTGTAATCAAATTCCTTCTGGTAATCCCAATCCTAGTACAAATATCCATATTAGTCAGGGTTTCCTAGTATAACAGATTTTATAGAATATGTTTTTTCTTACTTTAAAATGACTTACAAACTTGGTTCCAGCAAATCCAACTGCCTATGAGCAGAAGGTAATAAAATCCAGTAGTGGTTCACTTCAGGAGGCTATATATCTCAGCTTACTTTTGGAATATACAAGGATACTGAAGAACTAGGATCTAAAACTAGTGAAGCAATGTACTTCCAAGTGAGGCAAGAGAAAGTATCCTTTAAGCATGCCTTAATGGGTCATATTTGTAGAAGCATGGAAGACAGAGGGGCTAAGAGTTATTTTCACTGTCAGGGCCTCAGTCAAGTGTTTGTAGAGGATAAGAATTTTATTGTATTCCTAGAGATTATTCTTGTGATGTGAAGAATGAGGCTGTCCTTTACATTTGTCCACATAATCTAGATTAAATTCACTGCCAGAGGAAATCTCAAACCAGCCTAGAATAGGCTCACTAGTATGATTACTAGTATTTATGCTTATTAAAGTTTATAATTGAAAGTATAAAGCTGAACACGGTAAATTACAGAATATAAAATTTTGAAGAGAAAATGAGAACTAGTTCATGGAATGGCTTTAAGTCCTGTGTTCAAGACATAAACTATTTAAGAAATGGAATATAGCAAGTAGTGCCTGTGGGCAAGATCTTACTCAGTTAAAATTTCCAGATTGTGAAAGCAACTAAAGAAAACCTTGGAGCTTGGAGTGGTGGAGCACCCCTTATTACTATCACTGAGAAGGCTTTACCTTTAATGTTACAGAATAAACATCTTTTATTTTCACTTTCATTGTCTAAACTGTAATTCCCAAAATTAATTGAAATGACAGGGTATGAAATCTAAATCTGATCACATTTTTCATGTCTCACATTGGTGATAGATGTCTAGTTTCCCCTACCTCTGTTTTGGATAATGGGCTTGTAACATTGAAGGTAATATTTTATCAACTCTTCTCCTTTATCCACTAAAGTTACCAAACATGATAGCTATTCTTATTTTTCAACTTAACTGTATATATAATTATTGAAAATACAGTCATAAAGAGGCAACCTGTTATGAATATTTTACTTAAATTAAATTAAGGTGATCCACTTATATCACAGCCTAGGGGACTAGCCTCCAGCATTACAGGACTCAAAGTTGCATTCCCTATGAGATTATGGGGCATTGAAACTATCATAGTAAACCGGGACACTATTGGCTAACAAAGGGCCTTATTTTCTTTGGAGATCACCATCTTATGTTCTGTGAGATAGAAAATTAAATTGAACAGAATCTATAGGTTTCTTTGTATTATCCATAAAGAACATCAATGCCAGCCCAAGAAATTGAAACAACAGTAAAAGAAAAAGAAATAGAGACATCAGAAAGAAATAAACTCTTCTGAATATTTTCTTTCAATTGGGCAATATTCCACATTTTATGAAGATACTATTATAAAATAGGCAACTATACCTAAACATTTCAACTGAGTAAAATAAAAATAAATTGTTTAGCCAAAAGGTATAGGGTATGTGTTTTTTTCCACAGGGTAATTGTTGCAGTAATATCTGAACTGCCAGACACTGGGTAAGGTATTTTTTCAATAAATTGTGATCCTATTATGCACATTCAACATTTTTTTCCAGAGAGGATGTGTAATGAGATAGTCGATGGTGTAAGAGAGGTCTTAATGTAAAAGAGGCCATGATTAGAGGGAGTAAGTGACTGACGACAGAGGTACTTAAAGAAATGAGGTGACTGCCTATTTGTACATTGCTTTGTTGCTGAGTAATCAAACAGACACTATTTAGCATTGAAGTGGGAAGTTGAATCCAGAGCCCAGTTGCTGTGAAAAATTCTCTATCAGACACTCTTCTCTTAATAGATGATTGGGGACCCCTAATTACCTTACACAAAGGTCAGCATAGATTCAACTCTTAACAGTTAAAGTCTTCTTGAATGAGGTTTACTTTTCTACATCCCAGGGACTTAAGATAAAGTACGTGAAGAATGAAACATTCTGTTATTGGGAATGAATGAGTCTCTTGAAATGTGGTTTCACTTTACCTGAAGGAAATGTTTATTGACAAAGGAAACATGGTCTCCAAGCATTCAGGGTGAGACAACCATCATCATTTCTCTGATGGGAGATATTATTCTGTAAATATGTTTTTCATACTGGTTAATGAATAAAACACTGTTTGGCAAATGAGAAAGCAAGATAGGCGGGGCTAGGAGACAAGGAGGAAAGAGGAAGTAGTGAGGAGTCAGCATGTAGAGCTAGAGGAAGCAAGATGCTGGCCCGCCGCTCCCTGAAAAGATGACCATGTGGAAATACTTAGATAAGTAGAAATGGGTTAATAATTAAGACAGAACTAGCCCATAAATAATCATGGTAACTGGCCAACAGGATTGTATCAGATACAGAGTCTCAGTATGTTATTTGGGGCTGGTGTGGCTGTGGACCCAGACCTGTGGCGGCGGGCTGGCAGAAAACATACATGCTACATTTCTCCTAGAGTGTTCAGAAAAATGGGCTCAAATGTTACCAGACTCAGAACAGAGATAAACTCACAAAAAAGATTTCAATGTAGTTTTGTACTATTTCTTTTTTTAATTTAAATAAAATATTATTTCAAAAGCAAAGAAAATAAAACAAAACAACAATGAAAAAATTCTAATTAGTTCCTGAATGGCATGCCCTGCAGAAAAAAAAGTCTGATGCAAATAATTTCAATTAAAAAAAGACAATAAACTAAATATTTATTAAGCCAAGAAATAATTAAAACTGTTTACAAAAAAGAAAAGAAAAATGTAAGATTTGTGTGTACAGAGGAATTTGTTCATCCATTGAAGTAGGAAACAGCTACTTTCTGGATAGAAATCTTTTAGGGACATGACTGTGGGTTATTAAAGTGGCTATTAGACAGGTACATAATGACCTACTGCCTGAGTTTCCGGGAAGTAACAGTTACTGGTTGCAAATATGCTATATACCAACAATTGCATTATAATCCTGTATATGATATGGATCTATCTTCTACCAAAAACTTGTGCAGCATTGTTGGAGTGATGTCGTTGTGTAACTGTAACAGATATCAGCAAGGGCCAGATGTTGTGAGAAGTGTATGGGAATCTGAAGTTTATAATCTGTGTTGATGAGGATCATTCCATATTTACCCACCATGGATGACATGTAGATAACCAAAGCACGATGAAGAAGAAATATCAGCATGGACTCTAAATCCTAGAATTTAAAAGTCAGTGCCTTAGTGACATTTCCCAAATTCATACCCCTAGATAGAACTAGACCAATAGCAAGACAAAAGAGAAATTTTTGTTATGCATTTTGATATAAGATGGTCTTAACTTTCACAATATTTTGGAACTCAAAGTTTCCTGACAATCATTACCTGGGAGGTTTTATTCTTTCTAAAAAGATTTTTAAAATATTTTTGATAGAAAATGATTATTTAAACAGTACATTTGAAATGGCTTTATTTGAAAATTAAGAATTCTTCATAAAAGAATATCGATGTTTAATGATATTTCAAAGAAACATAGATTCATTATTTTCTAATATATTAAGTGTATCTATGTTTACATTGTATAATATTCAAATATGATTTTGTGCCCTTTCAATAGCCTCCAGCATGTTTTAGTTATTTACTACTTTTATTCCTAGTTTTGGGAAAGGTGGTGAACACTGTCTTATTAATCTTCCCACTAGCTGTCCCTTACCATTTAATTGACAACTTGACTGATATGTGAAAGAAGAATCACAAAAATGAGACTTCTCTTTTTGTAAATATTGCCTGTTATCCAGATTGGTGGGATTAAAGGTGTGTAACATCATTCTAGACTCTTATAGAAGGTTTAAAAAATTTAGTTAAAAAACTTGATATTATACTTGTATGCAATACATATGATCTACTAACCCTTATAAGATGGGAGTGAACTACCATAATTAATTTTTATTAGTACTATTTCAAAAGAGGCTTATAAAGCATACAGAGCAATGTCAATACTTTATTCTGATAACAGAATGAACCTCAATAGTACAGTAATTACCCGGAATGTGAGAAATATTAGATTTACTTCTCAGCACTAAAGAAACAAGTTTACATATTTGATAATTTGTTTATAATGGTAATTCAGATGTTATTGACAATCAAGGAATGCCTCCCTCTGACATGAACATATTTCACATCTTCCCATGCTAATCAAGAACAGAGCCCTGTTCCTTTGCTTGTTGAGTTATGTTGACATGGAGACCATGTTTTACACTAGAATATATATTTTCTATGTGCTTCAGGGCTTCTAATACATCCTAGTTTCTTAGGCTGTAGATGAGGCAGTTTATCATGGGAATCATAATACCATAGAACACATAAGCCACCTTCTGCTTTTGAGATTTGTTGGACCCATGAAGTGCATATGTGTATGAGAGTGTTTCATAGAATATGATGACAGCAGTCATAAGGGAAGCATGTGTGGAAAAGGCTTTTCTTTTTCCTGAAGCAAAAGACATCCTTAGAGTTTTAGGCAAACAAGATAAATGTGTAGGAAAAAATGACAACAGACACAGTTAATGTCAAGCTAAATCCCACAAAGTTTGACAATACCATGATATTGAGGACAATACTGAATCAAGATAGGGGGCATGGATTTGTCATACATCACAGAAAATTTATCAATGGCATTGGATTTGCAAAAGTTTCATAAGAAAGTAAAACTTGTATTTACAGAAGCATTTAGGAAGCCTATAGTCTATGAACCAAGAAGCAGTACAATGCATAGTGTCTAGGACATGATGACTGGATAGCATAGCAGATAACAGATGGCCAAATAGTAGTCCACAGTCATAGTAGCCACTATGAAGCAGTCACTAGTTATAAAGGTACCATAAAGTAGTAATTGAACTATGCATCCATTGAAGAAGATGAATGGTGTTGTGCTCACAAAATTCTGCAGGGTCTTGAGAGTGATGGCAGAGGAATAACAGAGGTCAACAAAAACCGAGTGCTGCAGGAAACAGTACATGGGAGTGTGCAGGAAAGAATGATGTTTGATGAACAGGATAATGCCAATGTTGCCCATTAAGGTGGCTGCATAAATCACTAAGAATACCACAAAGAGTATGAACCAAATCCTGTGTTCATTAGCGAATCCCAGGAGAATAAATTCAGTCACTTTTGTGTTATTACTATGTTCCATGATTAGCACAAATCCAATATCAGCTGAAAATTGACAAAGCTAAGAATAGCAGAGAAAATAGGTAAGCCAATTTTGATTTGTTCTTTGAAATGTTAAAATGTATGCTTTTGTAAAGACTTCAAAGAATGGTTTCCTTTGTGTGTGTATGCATGTGTATTGAGGTATGGATGGATGTATAGGTGCATGTGAATGTGATGGTATGTGTGTATTTGAAGGCCAGAAGTCAATGTCTGGTGGAATTTGTCAGGTCTGTACATCTTGGTTTTCTAACAGGGTATCTCACACTTTTTGGAACTTGATGTGTCAACTGAATTGTCTAGCAATAAATATCAGTGACCTTGTGTTTTTCTCCCTAATTCATTGACTACAATCAGTGACCTATATGTGATGTATGCACTAGTGTTTAGTGCTGTTGCTGTATATTCATGTTTCCATATCACCCATTATTATTATTAAGATATTACCCATATTGTTGCCTTAGATGTTTGGTTCAGAAAAGTGTCTAATTTTTATTTTATTAAGAGAATAAATTAATGTTCTTATATTTTGACATCCATATTTTCAATAAATTGCCTGCCTTTGGAACCACTAGTGTCTCTTTATCTTCAGTTGATTTTTGGGTGATTATTGACTTCTCCAATTTTTTTTCTGGACTCATGATTTTTTTCTGTTGAATAAATTTATTATTAGCCCACTACTATCTCAAGTTTATTTTTCTGGCAGAGATAAATGCTGAAATAAAATGATGTTCTTTTTATCTTGCCTTACAGAGGGTAATGTAGATTGAACCATGCTACTTTGTATAATGTTTTTATTTTTTCTTTAAGTATTTTTATACAATGTTGATTAAGATGACTAAGCAGACTGAGTGTGATTGTATGTGTGTACAAGTGTATATATGTGTATTTGTATGTGTGCTTTAGAAGGATTAGAATATTTTAAAGCATTACTTAATTTGATGTAATAATTATATAAAGAAAGACTTGATTCACTTACAATACATGTAAAGTCTAGCACATATTTATGGATAAACTATCTTTAATTTTAATGAATATAGGTTTTCATTCTTTGAGAAAGTCATACAAGTATTCAATGATATTTTATTATATTTACCTCCATTTACCTCCATTTTCTTCTTCACTACACTTATATTTCCTTCCCATCTCATGTCCTTTAAAACATCCAAAAGTCCAATTAGTCCCACTTATATCTTCACAGAAGTTGGGCTCTCATGGGGGAACAGAATCCAAGCATTATGCACACCTTCTAAAGGAATTAGTCTTTTACTTCTTAAGCAGGCATCAACTGACAATCATTTTTCAGCAAGAGAAGGTACTTATGATAATTCCTCCCTCATTCAGGAATTATTAAAAAGAATATTCATCAAGTCATTTCAAGAAGCTAAGATAACAAAAATACTAGAATAAGTTCAAGGAAAGAAATGTAAGTCTTCACTAATTTGTGATTGTAGATGCAAACATCTTAATTCCAGCCATGATCAGAGAGGTTAAATTTAAAATTTCACTAATTTGGTACTGTATATGAGAACATCTTAAATTCAGCCGTGATTGCAGAGATCACACCAGACATCAATAAATGTCCATTCCTTGCCTTTCTGTATTTTTACTTAACTGATAAATTAAAAACAAAGTGTATATAGGCACCATACTGTGACTTTTGAACATTGGTGGAAGACCTAAAGCAAGTAGATTGGATTTACAGATCCTGTTACTTTTGGCAACAAATGGAGGTCATGTTTGAGGTATTGTAGGATTATGGATCATGGGTTTTAACAGGTTAGGTGTTCCTGAGATGCTAGGGTGTTTTCTGACTCACAAAACAATTGAGCTATTTCTCATGTCTATTTGTTTCCTAAACCTTTAGCTGCCTTCTTAGTTCTTCTATAAGTCTCACTCTCCTAGAGCTACTACTAGGTCTAGGTCTAGACACAATTTGTCTTGCTACAAGATTCAGAAAAGATATAAACTCACCAAAGAGATTTCAATGTGGCTTTGTACTATTTCTTTTTTGTAATAACTGTCCTCAATAATCAACTCACTGTGTCTCCTGGTAAATGGATAGATAGAAATCAGATGTAAAGTTTATACCTTACATTGTGAGATTATAAAAAACAAGTCTAGGGATCTAAGAAGAAATATTAAGGTATATTAATGCAGGATATAAAAGTTTCAGTACATGAAAGCTTAAATGGTGACAAGAAAGTGGTTCTAGTGTGTAAATGTAAGTTATTGAGGTATAATGCAAATTATAGAGATTTGAGAACATCAAGACCTGGGATGTGAGGATCTACAAAAGTGTTTGAGATTTATCAATTTGTAAAGATATAAAAATAGCTTAAGGTATATTTCTTTCTCCTCTATACTATTGTTAACAAAGCTTTTAAAAATTTTAAAGTTCTAACATTACCCAATGAATTTCTGACAAGCTAGTATTCTAGATCTGAAAAACACTGGCTATTTCCAGTTTAGGCATATGCTCAAGATTTTTATGTTGGTTGTTCTCTAAGTATGGACTTAAAGTTGCTTTTCATTGGATTAAAGAAACACCCGCCTCTATGGACATAGAAAAAAGTGTTCATGTTTTCTAAGACAAAGCCATAACCTTTGCTATGACCCCAAGAGATAAATCTGTTTCAGCAGTTTTACAGACATTAACTATCTGCCTTTTCTATAGTGTGGATTTCAATACAATAGTAATGCTGGTATATCTAAAATGCTTATCTCCTTTGCTAAACTAAAATTCATATAAGCTTTAAGTGATCAAAGCCATAGGCTTGAACCAAGTTCAAAAACTTAAGCAAAGTGGGTTCCAAATGTAAGATTTTTAAATAAAATCCTTATTTTTAACTTCTGTCCAGTTTATATCTCAAGACTTTACACATGACTGACAATCATCATCCATGGAGCACCTGCAAACTGCAAGCTGCTTAAAGCTAATACAGACCTCTCCAGCCATATGACTGCTCTCTAATCCTTCACCTGGAACAGTTAATTGGATGATTCTGATAAACACCTTACTGCACAGACTTTGACTAGCTTTTCAGTCTTCCTAGGCCCTAAAAATCTATGCCCCAGTTCAACTGGAAGCAGCTACACAAGAGAGTACATTATCCCTAACCCCATAAAAATTTCTAAATAATGCTAAGTCAAAAGAAAATATCCTGATGTAAGGAACAAAATAGCTACTATGATGCCAATTGACATACAAAAATGGATTCTGATTTATCTATGGGTAGATTCATTAATTAAAATGGTTCTATACTATGGTAAGATACTTATCCTGCTACATGCAGAATAAAAATGACTTTATCCATTGATTGTGGATGTCCTTCCATATATAAGTTTCTCTTATTGGTTGATGAATAAAGGACCAATTGCCTAATAGCCAGGGAAGAAGTATATGCAGGGCTATTACAGGATGGAAGAGAAGATCACCATGTAGAGACCAGAAAGATAGGGCATGCCAGATGTTCTCTGGTAAGATAAGGCCATAGATTAGTAGATATTGGTTAAGAATCAAAAAAAGGCTAGTTTGACCCATTTGAATTCTGTTAGTGTTGGCTCTTACATCATTGATAAAATAATTAGGTGATGATTCCTATCTGTGCAGCATTAAGCAATAGTTATTAGGTTGTAATGTAAACCAGCACCCATCATAGAGTCAAGGATTTGAGCTAGGATAAAATTAAAGAAAGAAACATGTTAAACCCAAAATTAACTTGTCAGGTCCACCTGGCCAAAGTCAGGTAATTTGCTGGGATTCTGGAAATTGCAGTTCTTAAAAGATAGTGCTGGCCAAGAAACCAGGCATCTTCCTGGGATTCTGGGAGTTACATTTCTTAAAAGATAACACCCAACAAAAGACCAGGTAACTTCCTAAGATTCTGTGAATTGTAGTTGTTAAAATACCACAAAAAATACTCATTTAAAAGAATGGTTGCCTATGGGTTTTGGTCATAGAAGCCCCAATAACTTGTATGTCAAAGTAACTAAGCTAGAAGTAACTAAGCTGGAACATGTCCTGATGGTGGCCATGGCCATATTCCATCTTGGTAATTATTTAAAATTTTAATAAAAGCTAATTTTAAATTTGCCTTCTGACACCTTCCCTCATACACACTTAGAGATAGTAAGAGAGAGTTTCAAAAGACATGTGTGCCTATTTAAAATATCAAAGATGAACCTGGCTGCCAGGTTCTCCTTACATCCCTTAGCACTTGGTAGATATAGAATATGGCTTAAAAATCCTGTCATAAATTTAAAAATCCTGACAATGCTCCTATATTCACTACATCACAATTTGTCAATTTAATATCTTCTGTTCACGATGGGAGATTGCCCAGCAAACATTGTTTGTTTCCATACAATCAAAAGGGCCATTGAATCATAAAAACCTTGAAACTCAAATGGATCAATTAAAAACAAACAAACGAAAAGAGCATTACACCTCTAACAACACAATGGCCAATAATCTTGGTGACCCTTAAATATCTAAAAATTTTCAAATAACCTCTTGTTTTTGTATGGTTGCATTAAAACTCAATGGGATATTGAAGGGACATGACTCTCTTGGCACTATGTGAAGAGTTATTTTGCTTGTGTTATTTTATACAGATAGGACCAATGGAGGACTATTAGGTTCCAGCCAGAAATGTTCAATTTCTCAACACTGGTCAGAAAAATGACCTGCCTCTCACTGACTGGTCACCACACTTTCTAAAACAAGAAAAGTTCTGAAAGGACATCCATTATCTGATTGCCACTGCCCAAACCATGTGCTCACCTACCCCCAAGACTCCCTATCTGCTATTTCAATGTAATCTGGCCTGCCACAACTCAAACTCCAATGCTCAATCCATACCCACCACTGGCATTTTTTCCTTCAGGATATATATGAAGCAAGAAAGCCATAAAAATGGGTTCCTGTACTGCTTCAACCATGGATGCCTGATGGGAGATATCAATCTGTAAATATGTTTCTTGTATTGGTTAATGATAAAAGCACTGTTGCCCAATAGGAAAGGAAAATAGGTGGGAATAGGAGACAAGGAGGAGAGAGGAGGTAATAGGGAGAAGGTCCAAGATGGAGGACAGATAGAAGCCCTCCAGCCGGTAAGTTAAGACTACATGGAAATTCTTAGATTAATAGAAATGGGTTAATATTTAAGGCAGAGCTATCTGATAATAAACTAGTAACTGGCCAACATAATTATATATAATACATCATCTCTGTGCATTATTTGGGGCTGGCAAGGCAGTGGGACCAGTGCAGTAGAAAAATCTACTCCTAGCATAATGGCATCCAACACGGACAAAAGAACTATCACTTAAAACTTAACAAAAGATTAAGAAAGGGCTTTAGAAACAAATGAAAAAAACAAAAAACAAACAAAAAAACAGAGACAAACAAATTTGTAGGTAACACCATTTTTCTGGGTTGGGTTCTGTTTTGCTAGAGAAAAACAGATTGCACAGCTCCTTCAAGGGTGGTTTCCTGACTCAGCATAAGTGGCAAAAAAACAGCATTGCTTTTAAAGAGCTCTGCTAGCAACTGAATGGTGGTATGAAAGCTGGCAATGGCAGTGACCATGACTACAAGCAGGCAGCATGCTGTTGGATGGCCCAGAACGGTGGTGGGCAGGCTGGCAGAAAACAGATATGCTACAGAAATAGACAAATTTATGGATAACTATCACTTACCAAAATTATACCAAGCACAGTCAAACAACTTAAATAGACCTATAACCCCCGATGAAATTGAAACAGTCATCGAAAGTCTTCCAACCAAAAAAGTCCAGGGCCAGATGGCTTCAGTGCAGAATTCTACCATAAATTCAAGGAAGAGCTCATTCCAATACTCCTCAAATTATTCCACACAATAGAGACAGAAGGCACATTACCAAATTCTTTCTATGAGGCCACAATCACCTTGGTATCCAAGCCTCACAAAGATACAACTAAGAAATAAAACTGCAGACCAATATCCCTGATGATCATCGATGCAAAAATATTCAATAAAATACTGGCAACCGAATCCAAGAATGCAACAGAGAAATCATCCAACATGATCAAGTAGGCTTCATCCATGTGTTGCAAGGATGTATTAACATAAGAAAATCTATCAATGTGATCCACCATATAAACAAACTGAAAAAGAAAAACCATATAATCATCTCCCTAGATGCTGAAAAAGCCTTCAACAAAATTCAACACCCTTTCATGATAAACAACTTGGAGAGATCAGGGATATCAGGAACATATCTAAACATAATAAAAACAATATACAAAGTGAATGGAGAGAAGCTTAAGGCAATTCCTTAAATGACTCAACCTGGATAGCATAGCCCTACAAGTGGAATTTGGGTTGGGGGGAGGTGGGATGGGAGGGTGGCCAGGGTGCATGTCACAGGGGAAAGAGTGTAAGAGGGAGGGAGGGAGGGAGGGAAGGTTGGAGGAAAAAATTTAAAGGAAACTGGGATCCACATGTAAAATTTTAAATTATTTTTTAATAAATAAATAAGGAAAAATGCTGCTGGATTAATTCAATATATAAATTTAAAATACTTTGACTTCAAAATTTAAACCTAAGGACAAGTTACTGGGGAAAAGGGTTTCTAATTTTGCTTCCAAAGAAAATGAAAAGCTGTGGATTCCTTCCAGACTAACATGGTTTGATTGAGCAAGATCCCCTGAAGCAACGACAATGGGACAATGCAGCCTTGAAGACCACTACAGCCAGGATTTCTGCATCTTCTTAGGATTCCCTCATGACAGTGCTCCCTACCAGCAGGAAGCAGTTTGGAAAGAATGACACACTAATTCCCAAATATTGTTTATAAATTTTTGTTTTCATTTCTTAAAAAAGGCATGTATAATTATATTCAGCATAAAATAAATAAATGTTTAAAAAGAAGTGCTTTGACCCAAAATTTAAATCTAAGGACAGGTTACTGGGGAAAAGGATTTCTATTTTTGTTTCCACAGAAAATGAAAAGCTGTGGATTCCTTCATGACTAACAATGTTTGATCAAGCAAAACCCCGTGAAACAGCATGCCATGTGATCCAACATTCAAAACAGTTGGGACAAGCCAGCCTTACAGATGACTACAGCTAAGATTTCTGTGTCTTTTTAGGATTGCCATGACAGTGCCCCCTACCAGCAGGAAGCAGTTTGGAAAGAACAACACCAGTATTCCAAAATATTGTTTACAAATGTTTATTTTCATTTATATGAAGTTATTATAAATGCTTAATGACCACAACCAATCTCTTTTTAAAGGTAAAAACGGGATGATGGTATAGATATGAATACCTTGTTTTAAAATGGATTTTCATTTATCGATAGAAATTTAAGTTCAATTTTGTTATATGTATATTACCCTCCTCTCATTTAGGTATTGAGTTTCTATAGCTCATTTAGAAATTTAATATACAAATTAGTACAGATTTTAGATAATTAACTATGATAGTCAAAACGTAGAGTTAAGTTAGTTAGATTTCTAGATTTCTAGAGATGTATTTGAGATGAATAGGCGTACTTCAAACCTTTCAAAGGGCTACAGAATATGGCATTTAAAATGGTTTAGGGTTTTTGTTAACAGTGAGGGACAACTGCTCCTGGCAACACCACCTGTATCAGAAAGGAAGATGGACCTTGAAGAAACGTGTTATGGAATTTTCTTTCAATATAGCAAGACTAGCCATTTTGGCAAGACACTGCTGTTGTCTGGACTGTTTGACTTTATGCTGTATAAACTAGACATGCAGGAAGCAAAGAAAATTGACTGCTTGTTCAAGATAGACATTGCTACAGGATTCCTGCTTCATGGAAGAGTTTGCCAGACAGTCTACAGGACACAGAGAAAAGTGACTGGCAACCTGCCAATACAGTTGAACAGTTTAAAGTTTCCTGCTTTGCTGAGGAGTCTGTCAGATACACTATGTCCTATAGGCTGAAGATGGAGCATTACAGAAGAACTCCTGGTGACTGCCCAGGTAGTGAGTTGATTCTGTCATTTCTAGAGTTTATATATTATCCTTCTGTGGTCCTTGATGGAGTTGGAGACAGATAGCAATGGTTATAGTTTTCCTTAGTTACGATTAAAGATAAGTTACATATAGGACTTCATACTCACAAAGATAGAATATATGATGGAATATTTTCTTCAAATCTTGCAAAATGTTAATGGACTAAACATTGTTAACCATGGTTCTTATTTCATAACTGTTTTGTTATATATTTTGCTATGTTAAGGTTAAAACAACTCTTTTTATTTTAGACAGAAAAGGGGAGATGATGGGAAACGTCATTCTGTAAATATGTTTCTTATATTTGTTAATGAATAAAGCACCGTTGGCCAATATAAAAGCAAGATAGGCGGGACTAGGAGGAGAGAGGAAGTAGTAGGTACAATTTTCAAGATGGAGGATGGAGAGAGAAGAATGCCAGCCCCTCTCTCCGGTAAGATAAGACCATGATGAAGTACTTAGATTAATAGAAATGGGTTAGTGATTAAGACAGAGCTAGCTGATAAGAAACTAGTAACTGGCCAACAGAATTATATCTAATACAGAGTCTCTGTGTATTATTTGGGGCTGGCAAGGTGGTGGGACCAGAACAGTGGAAAAACCTACTCATAATAAATGTCTTTCCTGTTTCAAAACCTAAATAAACATCCCACCATTACTATAGATAAATTCAGAATTCAGAGATAAATACAAGGAGTTTTGGGAAAACTATATACCACCTAATGTGTTGCACATCCCCTTGATAATATTCATAGTTCTCAATAGCTTGTGCAGACATCCCAGCCCATATTAACCCATAAAATATCCCTACACAGGACACAAAACTAGTCCACTCTGGTTACATTATATTCAATAGGATTATGACCTTCTCACTTTCACTACCTTAAAGCCTGTTTCTTTTGCACATCAACAAAGACATCTGTTGACAGTGGTACTGTTCAATACTACTCTCCTTTAAACTTGAACTAGAAAAAATTTCACTGGTTTTTCTCTGTCAGATATTTTCTTATATGACTAACTGTCTCACTATCCAGTTTGCACTTCCATCTGGGACAAGCCTATGCATAACTAAAGTCTATGTCTAACTAATATCACTTTTTCAAAACCAACATGTACTGAACTTTCCCTTCCTTCTTTATTGTAAGGGAAAGATAACCTCCTGCATGGACATCTCCCTGTAGTGGTATCTTGCTTTGCTAGTGAACTTTTGGTGGTGGCCACACTGCTACGGTTTTTCTGCTGCAGAAGATGCAGTCTCTATCCTTCCTAAAGAACTTGAGTCAGTCCTTACCTTACTTTATAAGGGATCAGCTCTGAACCTGAAATCCCTCCCAGAAGGTATGTTCATCACCACAAGTTCACTGGCAAAGCAAGATGCCACTAGAACTCCCTATCAGGGTTTTTCATCCCTATTGTGATTTGTTCATATATTTATCTAAATCAGAAGGATGAAGTGAAACTAATGCAACAAACAAAACATGAGAGATATTCATTCCTTTACTGGTAGGAATAGGACTTCCTATCTCCCTTGAGCTGCAGCCAGCCATCATCTAGCTACATCATCTGACTGGTGACTTCAAAGACAGATTAAATCAGTCAATAAATTCCACAACTTGAATTCATTTAGTGACAGATGAGTTATGTTGCTTTGGTTGTGGTCCAAAACAGAAGAATACTCAATCAAATATATGACGAACATGGTTGGTATTTGTGGGAAAAAAATGCATCTCTGTAAATTAATCAGTTGCTGTGGAAACGAATGTCAATACCCTCAAAAATCCTCAAAATAAGCTCTCAAAATTCCAACCCATAGAGCTATTTGTGTGACTAAAAGATCCCTGTTATCCTGGCTCCAACCTTTTATCATTCCCCTAATTATGATATATTTTATTTTCATGCTCGCTTCATGCCTTATTCAGTTCCTCTGATGACACTTCACCATAATTGATAAAATTACCACCAATCAGGTCATGGCTCACAACCAGGCCATGGAGTATTCTGACAGAGACAAGAGGTTCATCAGAGATATGATGAAAACTTTCCCATATAAAACAGAGGGGTTGTTGGGAGGCCTTGGATTTCAGAGGATACAGCCTATCTTAGTCTGGATGAACTCTCCATAACTAGCAACATGATGAATTTCATCTCCAGTGAGATCACCCATTCTCTACATGCACTTAACTAGATACTGTCTACAGGCCCAGAGGACTGACATTATCAGAAAGATATCTCTAATCCTGAATTCCAGGTTTAATGCTAGCATCACCTTTGGCATACTCTCCTGCTAGAATCTTTCCCACTGCTGCATATAAGGTAACCAAAACTTGTATCACTAAGAGCTTTGCTATAGATCCTTATTGCCACTGTCACATAGAGATGCTGTGCAAACAGAAGCTAATATCACCAGAAGAATTGGACTTCTTTATGGAGAAACCTCCAGTGGGAATCTAAGTAGTCATTCCTATCCAAACTGAAGAAATGCCCAGATCAAACAGACTAATATTTAGTCAATTTAGTCATTTGTTACAATTTAAGGAGTGGTACACTATCACAGTAATTCACATATTAATTATCTAGATAATAAATAAACTGTATTACATGAGAGGACTACAATGTTCAAGGCAATAGAAAACAGTCTTATAGACAGAGCAGGCTAGAAATTATACAACACCAAGGTCTATAAAAGTAAGCCAAGGCAGCTCAGAGAACAGTAGGCAATTATGACAAGAATCCAATCTGAGAGTTGCCAGTAGATTATCTAACAAAATTCAGTGAGTCTGTTTATCATATAACTAAGGGTGACAGCTGATTCCCAATTTCACTTATAAAATCTTAGTTATGTATAATTTTTTCTTTTAAAATCTGGTAGAAAATTACACTAAAATGTTTGCGTTAAAACATTTACAAAGCTCATACCTATGTGTGCAAAGCCTTGAGAGAAAAGGTAAGCTGGAGAAAACCATTAAAATATAATAGTAAAGGGAATCATGATTTACAGACATGGGATAGCCCTTTATATGGTCACTTAATTATATGTTGACACTTACTTAAGGTAAGAAGGCTGATGACAGGATATTGAGCCTATTTGAGGACCTTGATTTGTACTATCTTTCAGGATGTGGCTAGTAAGTTAAGCAAGGGATAGAAATAAACCTACATGCATCATGTCTCCAAGGTTTATAACAGCCTAATAGAGGGTATTTGACCTGGGGAAATTCCTGATACAAGAGCTTCTGAAAAACAGCAAATCTTAGTAGAATGTTTAGTATTAGTGTGCGTATGGATACTGCCATTATAGACAACTCGGATGAGAGATTAGAATTAAAATGAGCTATATCTAGGAGTAGAGCAGCCGTGATGAGTCCATGCTGTATTCAGGAGACATGTATATCACTCTAAGTGACAAATTCAGGTTCCTTCCCTTCAAAGGTCACATACCTGCCTTCTGACAATGATTACATCCAAAACATGGCTCAGATACAAGTCACTGCTGATTTTATTGTACTTGCTGACAGCAAAATTGAGTGTTTCTAGGACCAAAATTTCCTTTATTCTGGATTTACCAAAGGTACGAGGTAATTGACTACAGGACATTCTCTGGCTCAGATTCAGAGGGTCAATGAGAATGATCAGCAAAAGTAGTGGAGCATTAGACAGATAGACCATAACTTTACTAGACTTGGAATTAGACACAAACCTTGACCTGTAGCAGAAGTGAGTCTGAACCAGCCAGTGAGTACAATCTGGAAAAAGAGCTGTTCTTTTATTCTGAACTCTTTGCCTGGATGGTTTCCTTGCCAATGTCTCATGTTCTTTCATATTGATCCTACTCCTCTTGCTCCTCCCCCTATAGTTCTCTATCTTCTCAGTGCCACAACTGTTTTTCATATATGGCTCCTTTTCAGTCTCTTTCTGATCCACACCAGTACCATCTTCTCCCTTTCTACTTCATCACTGTATTGTGTCTCATTCTCATTCTCCCCAAATACAATCCATTTTTTTCTATTCTCTCCTGGGTTAGTCATTATGTGTATACAAGGTATTACAATTCTCTGACCTTAACAATCCTATGACCTCCAAGATGAACTGATACTGTCACTGAAAATCATTCTTTTTGTGGTCCTGTGAATACAGATTCATCCAGGGTCACAGTTTGGTACTCCCGATGGAAGGGTGACATTTTAGGAGATCCAGGAACATTCAGTTCTGCTCTTTTCTGGAGAACTTTTCTTTGGCAAAATTTCTGAAATAACTTATAATATGTGCAGTATCATTTTTGTTCCATGACTCATTAACAAGAGTTATTACACTCAGAAAAAGAACAGGTCTTGAAGGTTGATGCATGGCTCACTCTTTGTCTTTCTCCATAGCATTATGAAAATAGATTTCAGTACCATCTCTCCAAATATTTGTGTATATTTCATCTTTGATGAAGGAGATATTAAAACAAAGCATCAGAACTGTAGAAGTGGCCCAGTGATTAAATACATTTGATGATTTTTCAGCAGGATTGTGTTCAGATCCTGATATCCAAATTAAGCAATTGACAAACTTTGAATGTTTAACAAATAGAAACCAATGGTTCTGACATTAATTGATACTGTGAGAATCAATTTCTTACTTGTATCAATCTTGTACATTTAACCTACACTGGATCAGAGATTTACTGTGATACTCCTGTTATCTTTTTCTCACATAAATGCACATCGGCACAGAACAAATGTGTGTGGGTCATGATAGTATCTGGAGTTTGTCATCTTTTTGGAATACTGGGTGGTGTTTTACTACATACACATGCACTTGCACAAAAACGAACACATGCTCTCTATTTCTGTCTGCTCCTTACAGGTTCTTAAACATTTTTTGGATACAAACAGAATCCAGTCCTCATCTCAAATGAATTACCTGGGAGGCTGAGGAGTGAAAATTCCACCTCCATTAGGTGACTTGTGCTTATATGTTGTGATCATCATTAATCTTGATATTTAAGGTCGGATAAATTTTAAAGACAGGAATTTGGCTAATGTGTACTATCCTTCATCCTTTTTTAAGGGACATTGTGCTAAGGGCTGTTATAATGGAAAAGTGATTTGCACTCATTTCCTGTTCTATATCATCTCTGAGCTCTGGATATTAAAATGACAGAAGCCCTTCCCCCTATGTTCTCATATGTTTGAGACCCTTTTCCAATGAAGAACTCTATACGAATCATTCAAATTTAACTAGTGAGATGTCTTAATGAGCAAGGAATTGACAATTATGTGTGGGTAATGCTCTAGAGAATTTACAAATGAATGTAAATGAACAAGTGTCAGCTACCTATATATGAGAGCCTACACTTACTAGACTAATCTCCATTGAAAATTTGCACTATAAAACATAGATCCCTATCTCAAGAAAAGACAATATATGTCAGTGATGAGGTGGTAGAAGTCATGCTGTCACTCTTGAGAACAAGGCATAGGTGTGTGGCAATGGGAATTTCTTAGAAGGCAAGGTCATTTGAAGAATCTAGGTCCCTCACTGAAGCGGAAAGAGACAAGTTCTCCAGAGTACATGGGGAGTGGGGGAGGCAGTGAGTGGAGAGAGAACTAGGAGAAAGAGAAGGGAGGAGAGGAAAGCACCTGGGATTATGAATATTGAATCAGGGGAGGAATAGAAGAAAGGAAAGAGTGAGGGAGTGAGAGAGAGAGAGAGAGAGAGAGAGAGAGAGAGAGAGAGAGATGAGAAAGAAAACATTAAAGAGGGTGCCATTATAGAATTGAAGAGAAAACTGGACTTAAAGAAATGTTCAGAAACCTGCAAGACTGACTCCAGCTAACAATTTGAGAAACCATGGACAGGCTACCATGAATGCACTTCCCTGATAATGAGATCAAGACTAACTTATTCACCATCATGGAGCCCTCATTTAGTATTTGTTGGAAACAGAAGCAAACATTCACAATTAAACACTGATCTGAACTAGATCCAGATGCAGAGAGGAAGGAAAAGACCCTGCTGCAGAAACACGTAGAGACAAGCTGTCCTGAAAAAGAAGGAACTAACAGGCTCCCAGACTAATTGCTGGGAACCCAGCATGGGCCTGACTCAGACCCCCTGAACATCGGTCTCAGCTAGAAGGCCTAAGGGACCACAGACAGTGGAACTAGGATGTATTACTGATGCACAAAAGGACATTGCGGGCACATCCCCCATGGAGGGATACTCCCTTAACCTAGAGACAGGAAAGAAGACCTAGTCCCTAACTCAAATGACTTGACAGATTTAGATGACCAATCCTGGATTGTATCACCCTACATGTAGAATGGGGTGGTAGGAGGGGAGGGTGGGAAGTGTGCATATGAGAGGGGAGAGAGGGAAAGAGAGGGGAGGGAGGGAGTGGGAAAGAAAGGAATGGAGGAAGAGGGAACTGGAATTGATATGTAAAATAAAAATTAAAAAAAGAATCTGAGCCATTTGGCAAGGTCGTCTTGATACAATACTGCAAACTTTAGTGCTAATCTTGGGTAATTCATGAACTTCAGGCTTTTCTAATTTTTAGTATGCTTATATTTATGGAAACTCTTAGTTTTGCCTTCTTAGTTGTGATTATATGCTGGAATTTACTGGTAACAAAAGCTTTTACAGAAAATTCAAATTTTTCTGATCTGTTACAGAAACCATTTTCTCCAGTTGTCCCTGGTTTCCTTTGCAGTCATCTTGAATAAGAAGTAAAAACCCGCTAAGGTTAGTGATTATTGGTTATTTAATACTAAAAATATATAAATATATTCCAAAGAACTTAGGAACCAAGAAATGGTTTCTTAAAAGATGACATTGAAAACTTTATAGAAACACAGAAGGAAAAAAAGATAGGATATGAAAGGTCAGACATTTCTCTGGCACCAGAATATCAACACTCAGATATTTTTCCAATATCAAATTATCAATGGGGAAAACTAAAACTCTTTTTTTCTCTTAAAGAAGTACATTTAGAAGTTGCCAGGAAGAACAACGAGTTAGGTATTATTCATTATTCTGAGAACTTATAGAAACATAATTATAACTTCAATCCATATAGTAATGTTGACACACAGATTACTCAGAAACTGATATAAACCTGAAAATGATGCTCTAGGCATCATTATATATTCAGATAATTTCATATTGTTAATAATTAATCACAAGTATCAAATCTCTCACTTTTTAACCACATGTTTGCTGCTGGCTAGGGTACAATATGAATATGATGTACCTATCTAGATATAAACATTTTGCTTGCTTTGGAGTATAAAGTTCAATGATGTCAAGGGAATGGGAAAGAAGAGAATCTAAATTGTTAGTGATTTTTTGTAAAATGGTTAAGAGATTTCAAACTGCTTGTGCTGAAATGCATTAGAACTTTCATAAATAAAAATGTCCTGAGATAGTTGGGGCCATCTGTTTGAAAGAAAACTGGTAGTCAGACTCCTCTTTTTTTGCTGACATCCTTCCTGTAGCAAAAGAATACCTCTGGAGATGGACTCCAGCAATGAGGCACTTCCAGAGAGGTGTAAAATCAACACCTTACAGCTTTGCAGAAACTTATATTTTGATAGCAATAGTATATGAAAGACATCTGTTTCTTTGTCCTGGAAACATCAAAATTCTTACTGCCAAATATGAAGAGAGATGTTTAAATGTGCTGGTTATTACTAATAGGATGATTTGAAGCCACAATTGTTCAAGAAGAGTGAAAGTGATACAGATAAAACACAACAACAAATCTCTACCAATTGAAATGACACAAAGTCTGGTTTACCAGTTTCTGGTAACCAAAATAAATGTAGTTCATCTACCACACAGCATCTGTGTACATCTTAGGATGACATGGTTTTTCATCTCTTTTTCCAAAAAGCTCCTTAAGGAGTAGCTCATACTCATGCAAGAATCTCACAGGTTTTGTTCAGTATTCTGGATGCCCATTACTATACCATCAGGGAGAGTGCTAATGAATGAGGTACATGATACAGAGACAATCCTGAAAGTTATATGGTAGGAGAAGGTGGTACAATGTGAAATTACATCTCTAAACAGTGTCATTGAACCATAAAAGCACTTGTTTCATGGGAAAGCTAGGGATGTGGTACAAATGGTAGCAGTGAAGGACTCTCTTCTTTTCTTTGTTTGTCTGTACAGTAGCACATCTTGGAATGTATAGACCATTTCCAATGAAGGACACCCGAATCTGCCTTCAACAGTTCAGCAGGCAACAACCACAAATTACACAGTGATGCTCTCTAACACTTGATTCTCACTTCAACTGTAGGAACAATTCAAAAGGAAGAACTCAAAATTCTAATGTGTAGACATATAAATTTATATCAGAGCTGTGTATACCTGCAATATTCAATTTATTTACAAAGAATAATACTTTACTCACATATACAGATATATTCACTTTCTCAAATTCCAATATGCCACGCATTCACCTTTATACATTTGTTCAAGTAATGGCCCATACACTCGTCCATATATCAGGCATATACATGTACACATATACATACATATTCAAACACACACTTCATTTATTTATTTATGTTCCTACACATGGCATTATTTGATATGTACTTTCACAAACTAAACTTCTTGTACATCCCTTTTTCAATGTACAATAGGTTTGAGATATACCAAAGGCATACCTTTTGCTGATCAGCTACTTACTTAAGCATTAGTTGGTGAAATCAGCCCAGAGCTTAATACATGTAGCTCGACATAGGATCATATCAAAGAAGTTCACTCTAACTACAAACTACAGAGGAAATATGATGGTCTCATTCATCATTAGACTAACCTGTAAATGGCAGATGTTTTCCATTAAAGAGTTGGGGGTATGGTGAGGATACATGCATGCCTACATTGATGAGCTGCTACTAATACCTACACACACTCACACACACACACACACACACACACACACACACACACACACACACACATCTCACAAGCCTGTGGGACCACTAAATATAGAACCAGTATTTTTCCCTAGTGCACAAATGGAATTTGGGAGCCCATTCACTATGGACGATTATTATTTCAGCCCATATACATGGACACAGGCCTAGAACCTCCCCCAAATGATGTGATAGACTTTAATGATATCCCATGGAAGACTTCACTATCCTTGGGGAGTGGGTGGTGGGTAAGTTGGGGCAGGGAGGAAGCATGGAAGTATGGGAGGGACAATGAATGGAGCATTGAAATGTAAAACTGATTGTATCTAAATATAAGTAAATAAATAAAAAACTAAAATAGCAGTGAAAAAGAATATTTGGGTTTGTGTTGTCTTTGAAAGGCTATAGACTATTTTGTCCTTTGTTGTATTCTTTTTAGTGTTTTACTAATAAGTAACACATAAATGCACATGCACAGAAATTTTATTGAGAACTTTGTATGCTTTGTAGATAAGCCTTCTGTCAGATGTGGAGTTGGTGAAGATCTGTGGGCTGCTCTTTCTTTTTGGCAGCTGTGTCCTTTGCCTAACAAAAGCTTCCCAGTTTGAAGAGGTCCCATTTATTAGTTGTCAATCTCAGGGATTTTGCTACTGGAGTTATGTTCAGAAATTATTCTCCTGTACCAATTAGTTTAAGGGGACATCCTCCTTTTTCCTCTAAGAGGTTCAATGTGGCTGGCTTTACCTTGAGGTCTTTGATCCATTTGGACTTGGGTTTTGTGCATGGTGATAGACATGGGTGTATGATGGAAGATGTTATTCTGTAAAAATATTTCACATACTGCTTAATGAATAAAACACTGTTGGCCAATAGGAAAGCAAGATATATGGGGCTAGGAGACTAAGAGGAAAGAGGAAGTAGTTAGGAGGATTCAACATGTAGAGTCTGGAGAGAACAGAATGCCAACCCCTCTGGCCGGTAAGATGAAACCACATGGATATACTTAGATTAATAGAAATGGCTTAATCATTAAGAAAGAGCTAGCCAATAAGAAAGAAGTAACAGGCCAATAGCATTATATCAAATACAGAGTCTCAGGGTGTTATTGGGGACTGGCATTATGGTGAGACCAGGTGGCCAGTGGGAAAACATACTAATTACAGGTCTATCTGCAGTCTTCTACACACCATCATCTAGTTGTGTCAGCACCATTTGATCAAGATACTTTGCTCCTTCCATTATATACTTTTAGATATTTTGTCAAAAATCAGGTGTTCGTAGATGTGTGGGTTAATATCACAATTGTTTATTTGATTCTGTTGGCATACCTGTCTACTTCTGTGCTAATACCAAGCTGTTATGACAACTGTAGCTCTATATTAGAGCTTGAAGTCAGGGATGGTGATGCCTCCAGATGTTCCTTTATCGTGCAGGGTTGTTTTGGCTATCTTTGGTCTTTTGTTTTTCCATATAAATTTGGTATTATCCTTTCAAGTTCAGTGAAAAAATGTTCTGGGATTTTAATGGAGATTGCATTGAATCTGTAGATTGGTTTAGGCAATATTGCCATTTTTTAATTTATTTAACATTTATTTATTTTATGCTGGACATAATTATACATGCTTTTTTCCAAAAAACATTTATTTATTTTATGCCGGACATAATTATACATACCTTTTTTAATTGAAAACAAACATTTATAAACAATATTTGGGAATTTGGGTGTTGTTCTTTCCAAGCTGCTTCCTGTTGGTATGGGGCGCTGTCATGGGGGGAATCCTAAGAAGACTCAGAAATCCTGGCTGTAGTGGTCTGCAAGGCTGCATTGTCCCATTGACCTTGCTTCATGGGGTCTTTCTCGATCAAGCCACATTAGTCTGGAAGGGATCCACAGCTATTCATTTTCTGTGGAAACAAAATTAAAAATCCTTTGGTTGAGCACTGAGCCATAGGGTGGAGCCAACAATCCAGCCACCTTCGGGGAAATTCCTGGAGCCTATCTTAGCACAATAGACCAGCTTATCCACATGGGACCACCGGTAATTTCCACCTACCTGGTCTCTGAGCCCCACCACGGTCTTCGACTGGAGTTCTGGGCACCTCCCAGAGATCCACCTATCTCTGCGGGTCTACCCTGAGTTCCTGAGGGCTGGATCCTTGACCCCCATGGCAGGACCTCTGCTAAAGAGGCATTACTCAGTTGGAGAGTACCAGCTAGACCCACCTGTCAGTGGTGAAAAATCCTGAGTATCAGCCCACCCTTTGTCCTCAAACACCAGACCTTGGCTAGAGGCCTTGGCTAGAGCTAGACCTCACTATCTCTGAGGAAACATCCTGCAGGATAACCTCTGAAAAAGAGGCCTCAGCTCTCTTCTGCTGGAGCCTGAACTTTGACCACCATTATTGGAACTCTGCCTACAGAGAGACCTCCTAGAGAGCTTGGACCACCCAGAACTACAGACATCAAAACTTTGACCCACCTAAATCGATAGAGAGTGGGAGAAACCTCACCAACACCAACTGGAATAAGCTATGGGAAGACGGCTTTTTTTTTTTTTTAATGAAAACAAACATTTATAAACAATATTTGGGAATTTGAGTGTCACTCTTTCCAAACTGCTTCTTGCTGGTAGGGGGTGCTGTCATGGGGAAATCCTGAGAAGATGCAGAAATCCTGGCTGGAGTGGTCTGCAATGCTGCAATGTCCCATTGACATTGCTTCAAGGGGTCTTGCTCGATCAAACCACATTAGTCTGGAAGGAATCCACAGCTTTTCATTTTCTGTGACAATAAAATTAGAAATCCTTTTCCCCAGTAACTTGTCCTTAGGATTAAATTTTAAGTCAAAGCAATATATATATATATATATATATATATATATATATATATATATATATATTGGATTAAGCCAGCAGCATTTTTCTTCTTTTTTTATTAATAATAGAATTTAAAAGTTTACATGTGGATCCCAGTTTCCTCTCCCTTCCACACTCCAACCCCCCTCCCTCTTACCCTCATACCCTCATTCCCCTGTGACATGCACCCTGGCCACCCTCGCCCCCCATCCCTCCACCACCATTCCACCTGTAGGGCTATGCTATCCAGGTTGGGTCATGTAAATCTGTCAAGTCATTTGAAGTAGGGACTAGGACTTCCTCCTGTCTCTAGGTTAAGGGGGTATTCGTCCATGGGGGATGTGTCCACAAGGTCCTTTTATGCACCAGGAATAGATCCTGTTTCTACTGTCTGAGGTCCCCCAGACTGCTCAGTCCTTCTAGCTGAGACCCATATTCAGGGGGGTCTGAGTTAGTCCCATGTTGTATTCCCAGCTATCAGTCTTGCTGGGGGTCATTAGCTCTTCCTTTTTCAGATCAGCTGTCTTTGTGTGTTTCTGCAACCTGGTCCTGTCTCCTCTCTCTGCATCTGGATTCTAGTTTGACTCAGTGTTTGGTTATGGGTGTTTGCTTCTGTTTCCAACAGGTACTAGATGAGGACTCCATGATGGTGGATAATTTAGTTGATGATCTCACTATCAGGGAAGGGCTTTTATGGTAGCCTTTCCATGGTTGCTTGAATTATTAGTTGGAGTCAATCTTGTAGTTCTCTAGACCTTTCTTTAGGTTCAGTTTTTTCTTCAAACCAATAATGGCTCCCTCTTTTATGTCCCTCCCTACCCTGACTCTATCTAGTCACATGTGTTTTCCTCCTCCCCTTCTCTTTCTCCTAGTTATCTCTCCATTCACTGCCCCCCCATTTCCCATGTGCTCTGGGGGGGGACTTGTCCATTCCCCCTTTTGTGAGGAACCATATATTAATCTCATAGAATACACCTTGTATCCCAATTTGTCTGGTGGTGTGTATTATAGGCTGGTGATCCTTACCTCTATTCTAAAATCCATATATGAGCGAGTACATACCCTGTTCCTCTTTCGGTGACTGGGTTACCTCATTCAGGATAGTTTCTTCAGGTTCCATCCACTTGCCTGTGAATTTCAAGATTACGTTATGTTTTTGTTTTTTTGGGGTTTTTTTTGGCAGAGTAGTATTCCATTGTGTATATGTGCCACATCTTTTTTTCCATTCTTCAGGTGAGGAGCATCTAGGTTGCTTACAGGTTCTTGCTATTACAAATAATGATGCTATGAACATAGTTGAGCACATGTCTTTGTTGCATTGATGTGGGTCATTTGGGTATCTACCTTATAGTGGAATTGCTAGGTGATGGGAGATGTTACTCTGTAAATATGTTTCTCATACTGGTCAATTAATAAATCACTGTGGCCAATTGGAAAGCAAGATAGGCGAAGCTAGGAGACAAGGAGGAAAGAGGAAGTAGTTGGAAGAAGTCAGCATGTAAAGCCGAGAGAGATCAGA
The DNA here is from genome assembly GCA_030556225.1 of Cricetiscus sungorus. NCBI lineage: Eukaryota > Metazoa > Chordata > Mammalia > Rodentia > Cricetidae > Cricetiscus > Cricetiscus sungorus. Next base: position 100,722 of record JANBXA010000161.1, on the reverse strand, counting down.
TGTGGCCCGCTGCTCTCCTGTAAGATGAGCCACGTGGCAATACTTAGATAAGTAGAAATGGGTTAATAATTAAGACAGAGCGAGCCCATAAGCAATAACGGTAAATGGCCAACAGGATCGTATCAAATACAGAGTCTCAGATTGTCATTGGGACTCGCATGGGGGCGGGAATGGGCGGGCGGTGGGGAGGAACAATGAGTGGGTCAGGTGGCCGGCAAGAAAAATCTGCCTGTAACAGCTGGGTCCTGTGGTAAGCTAATTCCCATTTTCCCGAGGAACCGCCATACTGTTCTCCAAAATGGCTGTATGAGTTTACATTCCCACCAACAGTGAAGGAGTGTTCCTCTTTCTCCACATCCTCTCCAGCATAAGTTGTCATTGGTGTTTCTAATTTTAGCCATTCTGGCAGGAGTAAGATGGTATCTCAAAGTTGTGTTCATTTGCATTTCCCTAATAGCTAAGTATTTTGAACAATTTCTTAAATGCCTTTCAGCCTCTTTGATTTCCTCTATTGAGAATTCTTTCCTGGTTCCACTCTCAGATGTCCCTTTGGCTGCCCAGTCCTTCTAAATAAGTTCCCTGTTCAGGGGGTCTACATAAGTTCAATGTTGGTTTCCTAGCCATCAGTAAGGGTGTCCATTAGCTCTCACTTTATCTGACCAGCTGTCTCTGTGGGTTTCTATAGCCTCGTGTTGACCCTTTTGATCATCATTTCTCCCTCTCTGACACCAGATCTCAGGAGTTTGGTTTAGTATTTATCTGTGGGGTCTGCTTCTATTTGCATCAGACGCTAGATGAGGGCTCTATGATGACATATAAGTTAGTTATCAATCTCATTATCAGGGAAGGGCATTTAAGGTAGCCTTTCCACTGTTGCTCAGATTATTATTTGTGGTCATCCTTGTTGGTCTCTGGACATTTCTCTAGCGTCAGTTTTCTCTTCAAACCTATTATAGCTCCCTCTATTATGGTCTCTTCCCCCCCCTCTCGCTCTCACTCTCTCTCTCTTCTGCTCTCATCTATTCGTCCCCTGACTCAATCTTCTTAGTCCCACTTGTGCTCCTCTCCTCACTTTCTCTTTCTTCCAATTTGTTTTCTACTTACTGCCCCCACCCACTCCCATTATATTCAGGAGTTCTTGTTTCTGTGAGGGACCTTGTATGAATCTCTTAGGTTCCTCCTTGTATCCTAGTTTCACTGGCAGTGTGAATTATAGGCAGTCATCCTTTTCTGTGTATAACATCCATATATGAGTTAATACATACCATGTTCCTCTTTTGGTGACTGGGTTACCTCACTAGGGATGGTTTCTTCAAGTTCCATCCATTTGCCTTCAGATTTCAAGATTTCATTGCCCTCCCCCACCTGCACTGAGTAGTATTCCATTGTATAAATGATCCACATCTTCTTTATTCATTCTTCATTTGAGGGGCATCTTGGTTGTTTCCAGGTTCTTTCTATTACAAGAAATGCTGATATGAACATAGTTGAACAGATGTCTTTTTTGCCGGAATGTGGATCATTTGGGTATATATCTAAGAGTGCAATTGCCTGGTCCTGTGGTAGACTGATTGAAATTTTCATGAGGAACCACCATACTGATCAACAAAAAGGCTGTACATGGTAAATAAGACAAAATAATAGCCCACAGAATGTGAAAATCTTCACCAACTCCAGAGGGCTAATATCAAAAATATATAAGGATCTCAAGAAACTAGACATCAAAATAAAAAATAATTCAGTTTAAAAATGGGGTACAGAGCTAAGTAGAGAATTCTCATCATAGTAATAATAAATAGCTGAAAGACATTTAAGGTATTGCTCAACATCCTTAATTATCAGGGAAATGGTAATCGAAATAACTCTGAGATACCATCTTACAACTGCCAGAGTATCTAAGACAAAATTACTGAGGGCAATTCATGTTGAAGAGGATGTGGAGTAAGGGGAATAATCCTCTATTGCTTGTGAGAGTTTAAAAATGTTATATCCAGAGCAAGGAGATGGAAGCATATTTAAATCAAAAACAATAACAGCTGTCCTGCTTTGCAAAGATTAATGTCAATAATGTGACTTCTGACCTCAAAAATGTCCTTGAATATCTGCATTAGTAGGGTACAGAAATCAAAATAAACAATTAGTCACATCTTACGGTGATAGTAAGAGTTGGACATTTCTTAGTAGGTATTATGGTGACAGAGTTATATTACTGTAAATTGTATGACAGATAACCATTAAGTGCCAAAATAGATGCCTAGCATAGAATAGTTTTTTTGACATCACAGTGTAAAAAATGAATATTGAATGTTATGCTGGGAGTCTTTTTGTTTTGTTTGATGGAAAACAATTTTACCACAAGATAAATTATGACTACAATTTCCACTCCTTTTACTCATTTCAGATCTTTATGATATCTCCTTCATCACTACCTACTCCATTGTTTCTGATAGCATAGGAATACTCCATTGAATAAATGTACATTTTCATCATTCATTCTTCAATTGAGGGTATCAAGGTTGTTTTCAGGTTCTGGCTATTATGAATAATTCTAGTAAAATTGTTGAGCAAGTGTCCTTGTGGTATGTTTCTGCATCCTTTTGGGTATATTACTGAGAGTGGTATTGCTGGATCTTGAAGTGGATTGATTTGAAATTTTCTGAGAATCAATGATTTGAGTCAGAGTTTGTGTTCCTGACAGAAGATTTAATAAATTTATTTTTATACTCTTAATTGAACCACCTTGTCTTTTTCTGTTGGGCCCTAAGGCTATAAAACTTTGAGGGCCCCTGTGAACCTGGAGGACCACAGATTCAGGCCAGAATCTGGAACAGATCCAAAGCAGGGGAATGTACAAGGCCAACTTGGACACCTGGCCAAGTCTAAGACCACAGCTGTCATAATTTAAAAAGGCACTAGTAAGTCTTAGCATGAGTCAATTGCTGTTGCTGGGTTCTGATGGCTACCTTGAAGTTGTGTGTGTGTGTGATATGTCACAGTTTCAATGGCACAGATACCAGGAGTTAGATAAACAGCAAACATCTAACTCTTTTATACACAAATTGGAATGCATATATATGTGTATATATATATATATACATATATATATATATATATATATATTCCTCCCAACACTTAGTCTGCATTCCAATCAGTTGATATTGTATAATTGCCCTTCATTGGTTAGGCATTATAAGGACCTTTGATATCACCTGTTGTTAGGCCCTCATGCTGACTCCCAGTTGGCTAATCTCTTGGCCTCATAATCCTTATTTTCAGTAGGAGCAAGAGTTCTTTACTCAGTTCTTGTTGACCCTATGTCAGGAGAACTCAAGGAGTAGATTGTGCCTGTCTTAGGTTGGCCTGCTGAAGAAGCTCTTATCTATCATTGACTACCAGCTCTTGAAGAACATTTCTTCTTGGAGAGCTGCCAGGATCAGGGGACAAGGTGGTAGTCATTTGAACTTCAGATAACCAGGCACACAGAAACTTCTGTGAAGTACTGCAAGAGGGATGCCTAAGAGCCATGAACACCTGAAGAGTCACCTCAGTTGGTGCATGCTACTGTGGAAAATACTGCAGAAGACATCTAAAGAGAGTAAGATTAGCAATGCCCTTAGCCAATTAAGCCATATGTGAGCATACAGGAGGGATCAAATAGCCTTTTTATATTATGCCAAACTTTTTCAAACAGTGAAGAATCAAAGGCCATAACCTCAGCCCTTACCTGATGTAATAGAAAGAAAATTCATATGTTATCTCTAATTAATGATATAGAAACTTAGTTGACCATAGGTTCTTAATATAGTTAACTCCCAGCATGCTAAACTAACATTCCTCATTTCAAAAGGCATCATACAAAATGAGGGAAGTGAGGGTCACAATTGAGTTTCATTAAGGTACTTAAACTGCCAATTTCTTCCTTTAATAAATCAATTTGTTTGGGGGAGGCACTGAGAGTAAGAAAAGGGATTACATACATTACACATCCTGTGTTATTCCTGTGTTATTCCTCCCATTGTGGAAGCAGGCTGATCCATGACTGGGCACACATCTCTTCAAGATCTCTTGTGGCCAGTTCCCACACGTAAATGTCCTCATTGCAGATCCCTTTGACCACATTGCAGGTGGGGGCATTACACCCTTCCCAAGCCAATTGTTTGATTAACATTTCCCTAGTAAGACCAATGTCTACTCTCGGATTCACAGGGAAGCATTCTAGATAACCTTTACCCAAAGAATAGATAAAGAAAATGTGGTACATTTACACAATGGAATTCTACTGTGGGGGAAACAACGAAATCTTGAAATTCACATGCAAATGGATGAAACTAGAAGAAATCATCCTGAGTGAGATAACCCAGTCACAGAAAAACTAACATGGTATTTGTGCACTCCTATATGGATATTATACATAGAATAAAGTATTAGCTGTTTACAATCCACAACTCCAGAGAATCCAAAAAATAAGGAAGACCCTATGAGAGACATATATAGTCCCCCAGAGAAGGGGAAATGGACAAGAGATTCTGAATAAATTGGGAGTTCTGGAGAGAGGAGAGGGAGAAAGGAAAACAAGTAGGAGAAAGATAATTGGAGAAGATGAGTGGGAAGGAGAACATGAGGGATCAGGAAAATCTGGTTGGGGTAAGAATAGGCTTAAAGAGAAATCTGTCACCAGGAATTTACAGGGATGACAAAACTAAAAATCTATGCAATACTTGTGAGGCTACCTTAATTGTCCTTTTCTATAATGAGATTGATGACTACCTTAAATGCCATCATAGAGCCATCACTGTATAGCTGTTGAAAGCAGAAGCAGAGACCCACAATTAAGCATTGAGCCAAACTTCTAGAACCCAGTTGCAGAGATGAAGGAGAGATGAGTAACGGAGTCAAGGCCATGCTGGGGGAACCCACAGAAATAGCTGACCATAGCTGACTCATGGACCCCAGTCTGACAGTTGGAGAACTAGCATAGGACTGAAGCAGGGCCCTTGAATGTTGGTGTTAGTTAGGAGGCCTGGGCAGTCTATTAAAATTTTATTTTGAAAAAGAAATGGGAATGAGACTGAGCATAGCCATTTTTCCATGAAGTTGCAAAATGCAACACTCAAGGAGTTTCAGTAGAATGCCTATTCCTAAGTTGTTACCTGGAAGTTTCAAAACTCTGTGCTAGTGTGGATCACTTTTGATGTGGGATGGCCTGATACTGATTTATTTGACCATAAATCTGCAAAGATAATGTGGCAAGCTGTCCAATATAACCAAGACCACTATAACAATTTGCTTTAAATTAATGTTGGCACTCTCTCCTCCTTGATCCCCATCACTAGCTGTAAGGACATACCCATAAACAAGCTTTCTCTTTTTTAGTTATCAAGCCTCTGCAACAAAGACTATGTAAAAAACCTAAGGAAATGTCCAAATTATTTGTTTTTGCCTCTGTAGATCAGGATAATATTCCTCTATTTTAAACTCTATGCAACCAGATAATCAAGGAATCAACTGTGACTGCAGGGACCTTGGGCTTGCTGTCACAGTACTCTGTCCAGTTCTGTCCTCACCTTCATAAACTTGGCATAGGCTGTATTATGTTCAAATCCAGTTAAGCAAGATCTTAGCCATTCTTCACCTTATTGAGTTTCCCCTTAACAGGAAACCAGGATTTCAAGAGCAATGGGAAGAAGAGGAACTGAGGCAAAGTACCATTTTCCAATCAATGTTACTTTTTCAACCATTGATCTATATAAATGGAATACCCAAAATCCTAACATCTATAAGAATCAGCCTGTTGAAAACTGTTTCCATTGCCCATCAATTCTCCTAGCCTGATTGTAAGCAGGTTTTAGGCACTCTTTTTTTCTGATGATGACAGGTATGAAAACAGATACATATATGCTTTCAGGCTGTGATTCAGATAATCTAGCAGTGGTTGACTATTAAAAAAGGCCTAATCTTCAAGTGGTTGTTGATCCTATGAAACAAAAAGTCTTAGTTGGTCTTTGGGATAAACCTGAATCCCAAATAAATGCTCCCTGATACCAATAAAAACATTGAATTGTTAGTAAGAGAAAAAAAAGTATTCAAAAAATAAACAGTTCCATTGTTCCCATCACAAAGATGAAGAGTAGTAGTGTATTTCCTCATTTCAAATTAATCAAAATATGTCACAGATGTGGCCCTCAATTGGGGGTTTTAGCTAATTCCAGATATTCTTGAGTTGACAATCAAGAACAGTCATCAGAACTGCTGTTTGTAAACTTGACACACAATAATGTCTTCTTATGATGTGATTAATTTCCAAATGACTACAACATCAATGTCAAAATCACACCTACAATGATGTAACTATCCCTCATAAAGCCAAAAAAATATAAATTTAGAATACATTGAAATGTTTCCCAAGAGACATTTTTTTAAAAAATATCTCAAAATTAACTATGATAACCATAATATTCTCTTAATAGATGGTACATGACATGTTAAATAAGTTGATGAAAGAAAACAGAAATATCTTTAAAAACACATTCACAACAAAACATGGCAGAAACACTCATGTAAATTTTAATACACATTCCTGAAGCTGTTTATATTTTCTTAGCTGTAATGTATTTCTACTTTACTCTGTTATCCTTTTGATTTTCTTTCCTCCAGCCCTTCAAGCACCTCCACATGTCTTGGCTCCTTTACTAGGGGATTAATCAATACAAGGTTGGGCCCATTTATAACCCTCATCAATGCCACATTGGAAAATTATTCTTATTCTCATGTATCAATGACAGCAATGATGAGAAAAAAGAGGCTGACTACCTACAACACAGATTATTCTATCTAGTTGATTATTTATCTCCTCACCCTTTTTTTACTTACCTTTTGATGTGCAGTTACATGACAGTGTCTTCACATCTTTTGGAGAGAATTATCTATCTATGTAGTTCTTCCCCAAGATGTCTTTTTTCACTAATTTTCCAGTCCTATACTTTCCACATTTCTGAGTACCCAATCAATCCATTGGCTACAGCTTAATGATCACTAAACACTCACACATTTGGCCATTCCTCCTTCCAAACAAAATGTATGTCTAGATGTACTGGCCAGAATTATGTGTACTGTGAATATTTATTTCCTTTATCTTGTTTCTTTTATGGTTGTTCCAGAAAGTTTTTGTAATGCTGCAGCTCTCTAATTCTAACTGTAGCCTGTATAAGATGTAGAACCATAATTATACCAGGTCCTGTATTCTTTCTATCAGTCAACAACAGATTATAGGGGAATAGCCTTTGAGACTATTGGTGCATGCTTAGCTGAAGACAGCACTGTAACAAGAGTAGAAACCAAAAGATTTTGGGCTACTTCCTTGTGCCTTCAGAACTTGCTAGAGCCTGATCATGTGCATATTGTCTCCATTTCATTTTGCAGTTGTGCTACTTATATTCTTCTTATTGAAAGGATGGGTTGGATAACACCCAGCTGATTATAACCAGGCAAGCTCACATGATAACTTGGAACATATAAAGTGGGCTACCTACTGCTCATTGTCAAATGTTCAGTTCCTCTGATCCCAGTAGATCAAGAGCTGTTTTTAAAAGATAGAATGTTTGTCTGAAGATGAGTCTTGTTCCAAAATCCCTAAAAATTTTCCTATGATTCACCTATAAGATTCATCCAGGATGTCTAAACAGTATCTTTATTTGCCATTAAAACTCCATGTGGCATTAGGTTTACTGGATAATATACTCCAAGCAGCAGAGCAGCCCAAACAGCAGCCTAGACCTATGGAAGAGCCTTCCTCTTTCTTATGCCCCATACAAAGCTAGCAACATTCAATTTTACTTGGTATATGGGCTGAAATAACATAAACAAGAAAGTGCTCTGCTATCTCCCAAGAAAAAAAAAATAGTTCCACTAACATTAGGCTACTTTCTTGGTGGTATTAGTGACTATCTGTAATAAGTTATCCTTCCACTTGGAAGGAATATCTCTGCATTCTCCAAAACACTGGATTCTGAGAATTTCATTGAGATAGACAGCAGTGGAATTTGCATTGAATTTAATTATTGCTACTTATTGCTCATTGCTCGCTTCTTCCAATCAGCATTATGTTCTCAGTATAGTGAAGCATGATCATTTCTAAGTTATCACCCAAGGTTAAAGATTGAATATATATATATATATATATATATATATATTCAACCTTGAGCTAGAATTTGGGAAGGTACACTGTTGGCCTTTCCAATTACAACTAAATTCCTTCTGGCAATCTTGATTCTAGTACAAACATTTGTATTAGTCAGGGTGTCATATTATAACAAATTATATAGAATAAATTTATTTCTGCTTTAGAATGACTTATAGACTTTGTTCCAGCTAATCTAACTGCCTATTACCAGAAAGTAATGGAATATAGTAATGGTTCACTTCAGGGATCTACATATCTCAGCTTATTTTTGAAATATATAAGGTTACTGAAGACCTATACTCTAAAGCCAGTGAAACAATGGACTTGTAAGTGAGGCAAGAGCAAGCATGCCTTAAGCATGCCTTAATGTGTCATACTTGTAGAAGCATGGAAGACAGAGGGGCTAAGAGTAGTTGTTTGTACTGCCATTAGCTCCCTCAAGTGTTGTAGAGAAGAAGAATTTTACTATATCGCCTTGAGATTATTCTTGTGATATGAAGAAAATGGCTGCTTTTAGTCTTTGTCCAAATACTCTGCCTGATACTAAAGTGAAGAAATTTGGATTAGATTCATAAGTAGAGGAAATCTCAAAGAAACCTAGAATAGACTCTTTAGTATGGTTACAAGTATTTATGCTTATAAAAGTTTATAATTGGAAGTAGCAAGCTAAACAGGGTAAATTACAGAATATAAAATTTTGAGAATTTCATGAGAACTAGGAATTGGAATGGGCCTAAGTCCTATGTTCAAAACATAAATTGATTAAGAAATGGAATATAGGGAGTGGTGGCCTTGAGCAAGATCCTACTCATTTGAGTTTCCAGAACTAAAGAAGAGCTTAGATCTGAGTGTGGTGGAGCACACCTTATGACTAGTACTGAGAAGGCTTTACCTTTAATGCCATAGAAAAAAACATATGTCATATTCACTCTTTGCTGTCTAAAATGTAACTTCCCAAAATTAATTGAAAGTACAGTGCATGAAATCCAAATCTCATCACACAATTCATGTTTCTCATTAGCATTTGAAGTAGCCTTCCCATTGTTGCTCAGGTTGTTAGTTGGGGATAATCTTTGTTGGTCTCTGGATATTTATCTATGGTCACTTTTCTCTTCAAAGCTATAATGGCTCCCTCTATTATGATATTACATTTTTCTCTCATCTATTCTTTCCCCAACTCAGTCTTCCTGGTCCCACTTGTTCTCCCTTCTGTAATGGACCTTTTAGAAATCTTAGGTTTCTCTTTGTATCCTAGTTTCTCTGGTGGTAGGAATTATAGGCTTGTGATCATTTGTTCTAGGTCTAAAATCCATATATGAGTGATCACATACCATGTTCCTCTTTTTGTGACTTAGTTACTTCACTCAAGATGGTTTCTTCAAGTTCCATCCACGTGACTGGGATTTCAAGAATCCATTGTTTCTTTTCCACTGAGAAGTATTCCGTTGTGTAAATGTGCCATATCTTTATCTTTTTTCAAGTGAGGGACATCTCTGTTGCTTCCAGGTTTCTTTCAATTGCAAATAATGCTGCAATGAATATAATTGAACAGAAGTCTTTCTTGCATAGATGTGCATCATTTGGGTATATGCCTAAGATTAGAATTAGAGTCCTGTTGTAGACTGATTCCTATTTTTGGGAGGAACCATCATACTGAACTCCAAAATGGCTGTACATGATTGCACTCCCACCAACAGTGGAGTGATAATTTCCTTTCTCCACATCCTCTCCAGCATAAGCTTCATTGGTGTTTATAATTTTAGTCATTCTGACAGGAGTAAGATGGTATCAAAGAGTAGTTTTAATTTGCATTTCCCTCATGGCTAAGGATGTTGAGCACTTTCTTAAGTGTCTTTCAGCCATTTTGCTTTCCTCTATTGAAAACTGTTTCTTCAGTTATGTATTCCACTTGATAATAGGGTTATTTGGTGTTTACTGACTAATTTCTTGGGTTCTTTGTATATTTTTGAGATCAGTTCTCTGTCAGATGTGGGGCTGGTGAAGATCTTTTCTCATTCTGTGTGCTGCCTTTTGGTCTTGTTGACTGTTTCATTTGTCTTACAGAAGCTCCTCATTTTGAGAAGGTCCCATTTATTAATTTTTTATTTCACTGTCTGTGTTACCAGTGTTATGTTCAGGAAGCAGTCTTCTGTACTAATTCATTCAAGGGTACCTCCCACTTTCTCTTCTAAGAGGTTCAGTGTGGGATGGGAGATGTTATTCTGTAATTATGTTTCTCATACTGGTTAATGAATAAAGCACTGTTGGGCCAATGGGAAAACAAGATAGGTGGGACTAGGAGACAAGGAAGAAGAGAAAATAGGAAGGAGGAGTCAACATGGAGAGCCCAGAGAGGTAGAACGCCAGCACCGCTCTGACCGGTAAGATGAGCCAAGTGGAAATACTTAGAATAGTAGAAATGGGTTAATCATTAAGACAGAGCTAGCTGATAAGCAATAATAGTAACTGGCCAACAAAATTATATCAAATATAGAGTCTCTGTGTGTTATTGGGAGCTGACATGGCGGCAGGACAAGGCAGACTGGAGAAAAACACGCTGCAAGTGTGGCTGGATTCATGTTGAGGTCTTTGATCCATTTGGACTTAAGTTTTCTGTATGGTGATAAACATGGGTCTATCTTCAGTCTCCTACACACCATCATCAAGTTTTGCCAGACCATTTGTTGAAGATGCTCCCTTCCTTTCATTTTATACTTTTACCTGTTTTGCAAAAAATCAGGTGGTCATAGATACATGGGTTAATATCAGATTTTTTGATTGGATTCCATTCATCTACCTGTCTATTTTTATGCTAATATCAACCTATTTCAGGACTACAGATCTAAAGTAGAGTTTTCAGTTGGGGATGGTGATGCCTTTTGAAGTTCCTTTATTGGACAGAGTTGTTTTGGCTATTCTGTATTTTTGATTTTGCCATATGAAGTTGAGTATTATCCTATAAAGGTCAGTGAAGGATTTTGCTGGGATTTTAATGGGGATTGCATTGAATCTGTAGATTGCTTTTGGTAAGAATGCCATTTTTACTATGTTGATCCTACCTATTCAAGGGCATGGGAGAACTTCCATTTTTGATATCTTCTTTAATTTCTTTATTTAAAGACACAAAGTTCTTGCTGTATAGGTATTTTACTTGTTTGGTAAGTGTTACCCCAAGATACTTTATGTTGTTTGTGACTTTTATAAAGGGTGATATTTCTCTGATTTTTTTCTAAATCCCTTTATTGTCTGTGTATATAGTAGAGCTACTAATTTTTTGAGTTAATCTTGGATCCTATTAATCTGCTGAATGTGATTAATAGCTGTAGAAGTTTCCTGGTAGAATTTTGGGTCAATTATGTAAACTATCATATAATCTCCAAAATAGTGACAATTTGACTTCTCATATTGGTGATCAGTGTCTAGCTTCGCCTACATTTGCCAATTTTGGAATACCAGCCTGGTAATATTGAAAGTAATATTTTCTCACCTCCTCTGCATTTATTCATTAAAGTTAAAAATTGCGATAGATATTCTTGTTTCTCAACTTAACTTCATATGGAATTATTGAAAATACAAACATGATGAGGCAACCAGTTTTGGATACTTTACTTAATTAAAAGTAAGAAGTTCTACTTATAGCCTGGGGGTCAGTCACCAGCATCACAGGGCTCAAAGTTTCACTCCCTATGAAATTGTGGAGCATTGGATCTACCACAGTAACCCTGGGAACTATTTTTTCCTCTCCCTCCTTCCCTTCCTCCCTCTTGCCCTCTTTCCTCTGTGGCATGCACCCTGGCCACCCTCCCCTTCCATCCCCCCACCCAAATTCCACTTGTAGGGCTATGCTATCTAGGTTAGGTCATGTAAATCTGTCAAGTCATTTGAAGTAGCGACTAGGAGTTCTCTCTTGTCTCTAGGTTCAGGGTGTATGCCTCCATGGGGGGATGTGTACACAAGGTCCTTTTGTGCACCAGGAATACATCCTGACTCTACTGTCTGAGGTCCCTTAGACTGCTCAGTCCTTCTAGCTGAGACCTATATTCAGGGGGTCTGAATCAGTCCCGTGTTGGATTCCCAGATATCAGTCTGGGGGGGCCATTAGCTCCTCCTTGTTTAGGTCAGCTGTCTTTGTGTGTTTCTGCAACCTGGTCTTGTCCTCTCTCTCTGTATCTGGAGTCTAGTTCAATTCAGTGTTTAGTTATGGCAGTTTGCTACTGTTTCCAACAGGTACTAGATGAGGGCTCCATGATGATTGATAATTTAGTTGATGATATCACGTTCAGAGAAAGGCATCTATGGTAGCCTTTCCATAGTTGCTCAATTTGTTAGTTGGAGTCAATCTTGTAGGTCTCTAGAGCTTTCTTTAGGTTCCATTTTCTCTTCAAACTAATAATGGCCCCCTCTTCTATGTTCTCTCTCTCTCTCTCTCTCTCTCTCTCTCTCTCTCTCTCTCTCTCTCTCTCTCTCTCTCTCTCACTTTCTATTCCTACCCTGACTCAATCTTCCTAGTCACACATGCTTTCCTCTCCTCCCCTCTCTAAGGTTTATTTGCTTTGGAGGTGACAATGTTGTCTTCTGTGATATAGAAAATTAAATTGAACAGAAAACACAGGATTTCATTGTGTCACCTGTAAATGATAGCAATGCTACCAGAGGATTTTGAAGCCATAGTATAAGCAAACAAAGACAGACAGTAATATTAGAAAAGAAAATAACAAACTCTCCTGAATATTTGCTTTCAATAGGGCAATATTGCATGTGTTTATGAAGATAGTATTATAAAATAGGAACCTATGCCTAAATATTTCAAGTGAGCAAAATAAAAATAAATTGTTTAGCCAAGAGGTATAGAATATGTTTTCACCCCAGGGGTATTGTTGCAGTAATTTCTGAACTACCAGATACTGGGTAAGGCATTTTGCCAATACCTTGTGATCCTGCTATGCACATTTAGTAGTTTTTCCAGAGGGTATGTGGTATGAGTTAGTCACAGGTATAAGAGAGATCTCAATGTAAGAGAGGCTATAAGAGGGAGTAACTGACTGACTTCAGAGGTTCTTGAAAACCATGAGATGTCTACCTGTTTGTACATTGTTACATTGCCAGTGGTCATACAGACACTACTTAGCACTTCTGAGTGGGAAATTTGAATCCAGAGCCCAGTTGCTGTGAAAGATTTCCTGAGACACTCTACTCTTGAAATATGATGGGGAATACCTATTTACTTTACATAACTAGATCAGCATAGATTCAGCTCTTAACAGTTCATTTCCATTTGAATGAGGTTTACTTTTCCATATCACAGGGACTTAATATAAAGTAACTGAAGACATTATTTCTCTTGTTTGGAGTGAATGAGGTGCTTGAATGGTGGTTTACATTTCCAGAAGAAAATACTAATTGAAATATGATACACAAACTCCAAGCATTCAGGGTGGGATCCCCTTCATCATTTCACCTTCAGTGTTCATGGAATTGGCCTCAAAACAGGTTCCTACTATTTGCCTGCTTATGCTGTTTCAGTGATAGAAATGTCCTCAGTTGTTTTTTGGGGTTTTTGTTTTGTTTTGTTTTTGTTTTGTTTTGTTTTGTTTTTGCTTCAAGTTTCTGGTAGAGGAAAACTAGGGTAAGGCAGAGAAAGCATGTATGTAGGACTTTTGCTTCCATTCAGAGACATTAAGATATTCTTGTTTAAAAGCACAGCCACATAGAGAAGCCATTCATTAAAATCCTTCCATAGTTGATTGTAGTTTGATGTAGTGAGATTTGCCCACAGATTCAAAATTAATTGTACACATAATATCTTGTGTTACACCAGAATAGAGATTAGCTTAATCAGCTGTCATCTATTTCTCCCACAGTCAAATAACCCCAGAATATATGAGTTTCACAGCTAAGTACAGAGCCATATTATTAGAATCCAGTTGTAGAAAGGGAGGAGAGATGAGCAAAGGAGTCAAGACCATGCTACAGAAACAGCTGACCTAACCTAGTGAGAACACAGTTGCAAAGATGAAGCACCAGCATTGAACCAAACCAAGGCCTCGATGTGGGTACCAGTTAAGCAGATTAGGCAGTCTGTGTGACCTCTAAATATAGAACCAGTATTTTTACCTAGTGCACAAATGGAATTTGGGAGCCCATTCACTATGGACGATTATTATTTCAGCCCATATACATGGACACAGGCCTAGACCCTCCCCCAAATGATGTGATAGACTTTGATGATACCCCATGGAAGACTTAACTATCCTTGGGGAGTGGGTTGTGGGTAGGTTGGGGCAGGGAAGAAGCATGGAAGTATGGGAGGGACAATGAATGGAGCATTGAAATGTAAAACTGATTGTATCTAAATATAAGTAAATAAATAAAAAACTAAAATAGCAGTGAAAAAGAATATTTGGGTTTGTGTTGTCTTTGAAATGCTGTAGATTATTTTGTCCTTTGTTGGATTCTTTTTAGTGTTTTATTAATAAGTAACACATAAATGCACATGCACAGAAATAAAACACACTTTTAGTCCTTGCTTCTCACAGGTACTTAACATTTCATGATAGAAATACAACATATTCTTCATCATTTAATGATTCCATCAGAATCTGTGCAGAGCATAAGGCCACCTCTATTAGGTAACTTGTGCACTTAGGGTAATTCATCAATATTCTTTGTAGCTATGGCACAGATTTTAAACTGTCTTAAGACAGCAGCCTTGCCTTTAGCAATGCCTTATCCCCTGTCTCTCTGCTAATGACCACTGTGTCAACTTCACTGAATTCCAGTCCCATACACTACTTTTTCACAGGTAAGTTCTTGATATTAAGACATCAGGTCTTATCCTTATTTGCATATATGTATATGAACTCAAAATAACCATTTTCCCATCCCACCACTCTACATATACTGAGATTGGAGCCACTTAAGAGTGCTGGTGAGACTTTTTATTGATCAATGAATGAGCAAGTATAAGTGACCATCAGAATGGACCATTTGCAAAAGTAAGATAAAAAGCCAAGTGGCTGCTGCTGGGGTATAAGATGCTACCCTGAGCAGCCTACTCTACTATAAAACTTGAGATACACCTAGAAGGCAAAATCATCCATGAGAGTGACGAGGCACTGCCAGAAAGTCATGCAATCAACACAGTACTGTTTTGCACAGACTTATAAGCTGGTACAGCTGGGAATTGCCCGTGATGGCACAGTCTCATTAGGATCAATTTTGACCACGAAAAAGCAGGCTTTTCTCTGCAAAAGTGAAAAGAGGAGGCTAATCAGTACTGGATATCACTAAGGGGAAATTTTTCAATCAGAAGTGTCAGATTCGAGTTTGACTGATGCACAGAAGACATAACACAAAACTTCTGCCATGTGCAATGACAATTATCCTGAATCAGCAATGTCTGTTGATCTACAACCCAATACAGTTTATCTAGAACAAGGCATATGTGTTCATCTTAGGATCACAATATTTCATATCTCTATGTCAAAATGGTCCCTTAAGGGGTAATTCATGATGCATAAAAGGATTTTAGAAGTGAGAAAAGTGTAATAGATTCAGTAAGCTGTACTACCACCACTTAACCTACAGTGTGGACAACAATTATAATCTATGGCTTGATATACATAAATTCTTGAGAACTACAGGCAGGAAAAGGCAGCATGATAAGGATTTTCACTATCATACAGAATCTCTCTATTTCAAGAAAATTTCTGTTACAGGAAATCTTGGCACTGGGTGTGAGGGGATGCACTATAGGACTACCTTCTTTTTTGGATGATGTGGACAAGAGTTCAGCTTGGGTCTCTGTAGAGCTTTTCCCATCAAAGACACCTGAGTTTCTTTGCTACTGTTCAGCAGACAGCAAACCCAAAGCATTTGGGCATCTTCTAATCATTCACAATTCACATTTCAACCCAAGAAGTAACACAAAATGTTATGATGTATATTAACCTCAAATATATATATACATATATATGTATACATACATATATATGAATTCATATAAACATTCAAAGGTAACAGTTCTCTCTTCACACATATAAATGTTTTTATTTCTCCAAGCATTGCTGTGACACATATTCACCTTACCAAATTTGTTCAAGCATGAACATAAACAGTATCCCAGAACTCAGATTACAAATATGCATGTGCATACCCACCCACCCAACACACACTTCCTTCATGTTTCATACACCTACAAATGTTTGTACACATGACCTTTTATTTATTTTCACAAACTAACTGTAACTCTCTCAGTTGTATAATATGTCCAGGATATATGCCATGTCCATACCTCTTGCTGATCGGGCTGCTCAGCTAATGGGCAGAAAGTCAGGTCAGACTGGTCCTTCATACAGATGGTTTGTCCTATGATCACTTCAAAGTAGAAGATTGTTCCATCTGACTGCTATATAGAGGATATAATAATTTACTTTGAACACTAGTTGGAACATGTTTGTGGACATGATCTCATAAGTACTTTCACAAATTGCAGGCTTATATATACTTCTGAGTGAACAATAATTCCAGCATATTTGCCATGTCCATGCTGATGGGAGAAGTCATTCTGTAAATATGTTTCTTGTATTGGTTAATGAATAAAGCACTGTTGTCCAATAGGAAAGGAAGATAGGAGGGACTAGGAAACAAGGAGGAAAGAGGAAGTAGTAAGGAGGGGTCAACATGGAGAGACTGAAGACAACAGAGGCCCTCTCCGGTAAGATGAAGCCACATGGAAATACTTAGATTAGTAGAAATGGATTAATATTTAAGATAGAGCTAGCTGATAAGAAACTAGTAACTGGCCAACAGCATTTATATCCAATACATAGTCTCTGTGTGTTACTGGGGGCTGGCGTGGCGGTGGGCCCGGACTGGCAGGGAAAATCCTGTTCTTAACAAATGGTGTCAGAAGTGGAACTGAGACCTTTCACTTAACACTTAACAAAAGCTTAAAAATAGTTTTTAGAAACAAAAGAACAGAGACAAACAAGGCTTCTTGGTAGCAGCATTTTTCTGGGTTGAACTCTGTTTTCTGAGAGACAAGTAAAGATTTGTGCAGTTCTTTAAGGTGGTTTCCTGACTCAGCATAAGCAGCAAAAAATGCAAGGTTTTTAAAGAGATCTGCTAGCAACTGAATGGTGAGTATGAGAACCTATCATGGCTTGGCAGCTCTCTCTAAAATTAGCAACACGAGGGACTTCCTCCCCGGTGAGATTGACTGCTTTCTACACGCACTTACCTGGAGAATGTCTCTAGGCCCAGAGGACTGACCTTATCTGAAAGATGTCTCTAAGCCTGGACTCCATGTTTAATTTTAGCATTACCTTTGGCATAGTCCCCTGCTAGAAGCTTCCCCCTGCTGCACATATGCTAACCAAGACTTGTATTACTAGGAGCTTTGCTATCAGACTATACTGCCATATAGGATGATTTAGGAAAGAAGCATGCTGTTTAATGTAAATCAGGTGATTCTCCAGCTACTGTCTAAACCCTTTTCCTTGCTTCTGCTCTGTCCACTCTCAAAGACAATTGGCCAATAATTCCGAGGAAGAAGGAAAACCACACAATATGTCCAAGGGAAAATCTTGCAGGAGAAAGAATTTGAATATTATTGGCAGGTTTGATACTTAGAAAAAGCCAGAAAAATCTATATACAGTCTCACCATTCAATATTGTTGTTTCCCTTAGTAACACCCATAAATAATCTTATGACAACTCTTTGCAATTGACTATTAGATTGGGAAGATTTTGTAATAAGATTAAGAAATTCTAACCTACATTCAAATTTGGCCTTGTGACCTAACAGTCTTGCTTTTGGCTTCTTTTTCTTCTTTCAAAGCTCTATTTTAGCTGAATGGGACTAAATACATGCTATTGCGTCCAGGTAGATTTCAGAATGTTCCCTCTTTATCGATTTTGGAAAGAGTACCCTTATTATCATGAAATATTATTTGTAGAGTTAGTAACAGCATCATATTGAAGTTAATTACAAATAAACTATGGAATCTACATGCAAAGGGAAGCTATGATCACTAGGAGAATTAGTTGTCTTTGTGGAGAAGACTCAGGTAGAAACCTAAGTCATCATCTCTATTGAAATTTCAGAAATGTCTGTATCAAACAGACAAATATTTAGTCTATTTAGTCATTTGTTACAATTTTTGGAGGACATGTTATGAAACATATGTCCTTATTGGATTTCAAATTTGTATTCAAAAGGAATACAAATACCCATATATGCATCATATCTCCAGGGATTACAACAGCCTAATACAGGGTATTTGACTTGGTGAAATCCCATCTACAAGATGGGAATTTGCTATTCTGAAAATAGCAAATCTTAGGAGAAGGTTTAAATATTAGGCAGTGGCTTATGAATACTGCCATTATAGCTAACTCAGAACAGTGGTTGGAAATAAGAGTGAGCTACATTTAGGAATGAAACTACAGGGAGGAGTCAATGCTGGACTTATGAAACATTAATAGCACTCTTAGATTCAAATTCAGGCTCCTTCACTTCAAGGGTCACATACCCACTTTCGGACGTTTAGTACTACCAAAACACGGCTCAGATACAAGTCACCACTGAATTCGTTGTAATCGCTGATTGCATAATCCAGTGCTTCTTGAGCCCCCTTTTCCTGCATACTGAATTCCTTCATGCCATGAGGTATTTGATCAGTCAGAAATCTCTGGCTCACATTCGGAGGCACTATGAGAATGGTCAGCAGGAGTAGTGGAGCATGGAGGAGATAGTCCATGGTTTCTCTAGACTTGGAAATGGTTGGACCCAAGACTTGATCTGTAATAGAAGTGAGTCTGGTTCAAGCAGTAAGTACAACCTGGAAATGAGTGGCTCTTTTATCCTGAAATCTGTGCATGGATGGGCTCCTTGCCAGTGTCTTCTGGTCTTTCACATTGATCCTACTTTTCCTGCTCCTCCCCCTATAGTTCCTCTATCTTCATACCACCACAACTATTTTTCAGATATGACTTCCTATCAGTCCCTTTCTTGTCCACACCATTAGCATCTTCACCCTCTCTTCATCATCCCTGTATTGTATTTCATTCTCATTCTCCATAAAGATAATCCATTTTTTTTTCTATTCTCTCCTAGGTTGATCATTCTGTGTATACAATGTATTACAGTTCTCTGGCCTTCAAATTCCTATAACCACCAAGATGAACTCATACTTTCACTGAAAAACATTTGTGTGTGTGTGTGTGTTTGTGTGTGTGTGTGTGTGTGTGTGTGTGTGTGTGTGTGTGTGTGTGTGTGTGTGTGTGTGTGGTCCTGCGAATACAGATTCATCCCAGATCACAGTTCAGTACTCTGCATGGAAGGGTGGCATTTCAGGAGATCCAGGAATATTCACTTCTGCTCTTTTCAAGGAAACTTTTCTTTGGCAAAATTTCTGAAATAACTTCTAATATGTTCATTATTGTTTTCTTTCTATGACTCATTAACAAGAGTTATTACAATCAGAAAAAGGAAAAATCTCAAAGGTTGATGCATGACTCACTCTTTGTCTTTCTTAGTAGCATTATGAAAATAGAGCTCAGGACCTTCTGTCCAAATATTTGTGTATAAATCAACTTTGATGAATGATATATGATAAAAAAAAGCATTAGAACTGTAGAAGTGACCCAGTGATGAAGATAATTTGATGATTTTTCATTAGGAATGTGTTCAAGTCCTGATATCCAAATTAAGCAATTGACTAAATTTGAAGTGTCCAGAAAATAGAGACTAATGCTTCTGACATTTGTTGATATTGTGAGAATCAATTTCTTACTTGTATACATTTTGCACATTTAACCTATACTAGAGCAGAGAATTGATGTGGTACTCCTTTCTTTTTTTCCCTAAATGCACATTGGCCCAGAACAAATGTGTGTGGTTATGCTAGTCTCTGGATTACATCATTCTTTGTAGGATTCTGGGTGGGGTTTTACTAATGAGAAACACATATACATGCACATGCACAAAAACAAAAACATGCTCCCCATCTCTGCTTCTTACAGGTTCTTAAACATTTTTCTAATCGAAAAAGAATCCAGTACTCATCACAAATAAATTTGAGGAGAGAAAATTTGAGGAGAGAAAAATGCTACCTCCATTAGGTGATTTGTGCTCATGTGGGATGATCTTCATTAATCTTGGTAGTATAATGTCTGATACATTTTGAAGACAGGAACATAGTTAATTTATACTATCCTTTATCCTTTGTTATAAAGGGTCACTGTGCTAAGGGCTACTATGTCTGCAAAACTGATTTACAGTCATTCCCTGTTCTGTATAATCTCTGAGTTGTGGATATTAAAATAACAGAAGCCCTTCTAGCTGATGTTCACATATGTATGTGACCCTTTTCCATCTAAGAAACTCTAAAGGATGTACTCAAAATGAGGTAATGAGATGTCTTACTGAACAAGAAATTGGCAATTATGTGTGGGTAATGTTCTAGAGAATTTACAAAGAAATCAATATGAACAAGTGGAAGATAACTAGGTATGAGTGCTTACACTCATTAGACTAAAATCCTAGAGGTCCATCCCTCAAGGCAAGACCAACCATGTGAGTGATGAAGTGGTCATAGCCATGCTGTCAACCTCGAGAACAAGGCATAGGTGTGTTGCAAATGGAACTCTTTAGAAGGTAAGGTCATTTGAAGAATACAAACCATTTTGCAAAGACCTATGGACACAATACTGCAAACTCTTTTGCTGATCTTGGAGAAGTCATGAGCTTCAGGCTTTCCTAATTTTTGCTAAGCTTATTTTTAAAGAAACTCTTAGTTTTGCCTTGTTAGTCATGATTATGCTGGAGTTTACTGGGAAAATAAGCTTCTACAGAAAAAAATTCTGATCTGCTACAGAAAGCAGCTTCTCCAGTTAAGCATGTTTGCCTTTGCAGTCATCCTGAATAAGCAGGAAGAAAAGAACTCACTAATGTTAGTGATGATAGTTTATTTATTACCAAGAAGATATAAGTATATTCTAAAGAACTTAGGAGCCAAAAATGGCTTCTTAAAAGATGATATTAAAAACCTTATAGGAGCACAGAAGGTAAAAAGATAGGATGTGAAATGTCAGACATTTCTCTGGCACCAGAATATGAACACTCATATATTTTTTCAATATCAAAGTATCTATAGGGGAACCTAAAGCTCTTAGTTCCTCTAAATGAAATACATTTAGAAATTGCCAGGAAGAACAATGAGTTAGATATTTTGAGAACTTAAATATATGATTATAACTGCAATCCATATAACAAAGTTGACATACAGATTAATCAAAAACTGGTATACACCTGAAAATGATACACTAGGCATGACAATATATTTGGCTTATCTCATTTTAAGAATTAATCACAAGACTCAAATCTCTCACTTTTTAATCACATATTTGATGCTGGCTAAAGCACAATATGAATATAATGTATCTAGGTAGATATATAACATTTGGCTTCCTTTGGTGTATAAAGTTCAGTGATGTCAAGGGAATGGGAAAGAAGAGAAACTAAAATGTTAGTGATTCTTGTAAAAAGATTAAAGAGAAATGATTTGAAACTGCTCATGCTGGAATGCATTACAACTTCTGTAAATAAAGATGGACTAAGCTAGTTGGGGCCATCAGTTTGAAAGACTGGTAGTCAGACTCCTCCTTTTTATTGCTGACTTCACACATCCTTCCTGTGGCAAAAGAACACCTCTGAAGCTGGACTCCAATAAAGAAGCACTTCAAGAGAGGTACACAATCATCACCTTACTGCTTTGCAAAACCATATTTTTGATAGCAATAATATTTGAAGGATGTCTGTTTCTTCCAGCAGACAATTTAGTACTTGAAACATCAAAATTCTCTCTGCAAAAAAAAGAAGAGAATGTTTAAATGTGCTTGTTACTAGTAATAGGATGATTTGAAGCCACAAATGTTCAAGGGGAGTGACAGTGATACAGACAAAATACAACTGCAAACCCCTACCAATTGCAATGACACTCAGACTGGTTCACCAGTTTCTGATGACTTACAACAAAATGTAGTCCATCTACCATACAGCATCTGTGTACATCTTAGGATGACATGGTTTATCATATCTTTTTTAAAAAAGCTCCTTAAGGAACATCTCATCCTCATGAAAGAGTCTCACAAGTGTTGTTCCTGATGTCCATTACTATACCAACAGGGACAGTGCTGATGAATCAGGTACATGGCACAGAGAGAATCCTAAAAGCTATAGGGTAGGAGAAGGTGATGTGATGTGGAATTGCATTTCTAAACAGTTTCAGTGAACTTGTTTCATGGGAAAGCCAAACATGTTTTCCAAATGATAACAGTAAAGGGCTCTTTCTCTCTCTGCTTTTGGGGTGTTATCTGGACAGGAGTACATCTTGAAATTTATAGTCCATTTTCATTAAGGACACCTGAAGCTGCCTCCAACAGTTCTGCATGCAACATCCATAATGTACTCAGGGATGTTCTCTAACACTGAATTCTCAATTCAACTCACGGAACAACTTAAAAGGAACAACTCAGAATTATAATATGTACACATCTAAATTTATCTCAGAGCTGTGTATACTGACAATACTCCATTTATTTACAAAGAATCATGCTTTTCTTGCTTATACATATATATTCACTTCCCCAAGCCCCAACATGCCACATATTCTCCCTTCTACATTTGTTCAAGAAAAGCCCCATACACTCATCTATATATCAGGTATATATATATATATATATATATATATATATATATATATATATATACACATATATATCAGGTATATATATAGATATAGATATATATATAGGTATATATCAGGTATATATCATATATATATGCACACATATGCATACACATACAAACATGCACTTCATTTATGTATTCACGTGACTACACATGACATTATTTGATATGTACTTTCACAAACTAACCTTCTTATACATCCCTTTTTAACTGTACAATAAGTTTGTAATATATCAAATGCATACAATTTGCTGATCAGCATACTTACTTAAGCATTAGGTGGAAAAATCATCCCAGAGCTTAATACATATAGCTCAACATAGGATCATACCAAAGAAGATTAGTCCAACTATAACTACAAAGAAAAGATATTTATCACATTCATTATTAGACTAACCTGAACATGCATGTGTTTTACCTTACAGAGTTGGGGCTATGGTGAGGATACATGCATGCCTACATTCATGAGCTGCCAGTAAGATTACACACACACCTCACACAAGCCACTCTCACAGGTGTGATAGTTTCAAACCTCCTTCTTATATTTTTTATCTTCTATAAAATATTCCATGTTGACTTATAACACCAAGAAATAAAAAGGGACAATGAAGCCAGCAATTTCCAGACATGTGCAAAAAGGGGCAGGTAAGATGGAGGCAAGCAACAGTTTTCTGTTCAGCAATGCAAGTATGCTCTGAGAACAAGCAATATCTTGTGGCTACAGAACAAGACTAACTCAAGTCTGTAGCCAAGATGTCACAAAGAAGCTACCCTGGTACATTGGGTAAATTGTGTGAGCTCAAAACTAAAGAGTACCTGAATCCCAGCCACAACAACAACAACAAAAAAAAATACATTCTTTCATTCATCTTGGTCCCATATTCTTCTTTAAACAACCTCCTTTATCTTTGGAGGTCTAACTCCATGCTGTTTTGTCCAGGTATATTTCAGAGTGTTATTATGTACCAACATTGGAAGGATCACCAAGCCTATCACTTAAGCATTATATATAGAGAAAATAGCAGTAGTTTGTTAAAAGTGGTTCTTCAGAAATAATAGGATCACTATGTAAAGTAAGCTAAGTTCCTAAGGATAGCTGGTAGCCCTTACTAGGAAGACTCTGGTAGGAAAAAAATGTGTTCATCTCTATTCAAACTTGAGAAAGCAGCATATCATACAGTATACATAGTCTACAAATAGTTTACAAAACCATTTGCTATGAGAGATTTAGGACCTGTTATGAGAAATGTGTCTCTATGGGACTGCACAGGAAACATCATTACACATTATGCATGTTATCAGGTTGTTAGATAATACCTAGGTTCTATCAATTTAGGGGGCCACGATGTTCATGGCAATGTAGAACACAGACATATAGACATATCTTGCTGGGACTTTCCCAACTCTAAGGTCTTAAAATCTCAGCAAAACAGCTAAGGATTTAAGGGCCAATATAAAAGTAAGACATTCTGATAGTGGTAATTAGTGGACCTCAACAAACTGTTATTGACGTACCTTATAAAAACCTAGGTCTATATAAAATTTAATATGAAATGTACACGAAATAATTGGTTGTCAAAAATATTTAGAGAAGCACTTATCAATATACATGTAGCCTTCAGGAAATGAGGATGCTAGAGAAAACACAAGTTATAATAGAGAATGGAGAGATGGAGGGTTGATAGGAACATTCTGTGCTTCAGGTGTGGCTGTCCTTAACATTTGGCATTAGCCACAGTGTGAATTAAATGAAAAACAACAAAAAACTAAAACATCATGCATTGGAGGCAGCTTTGGTGATTGTTTTTTTTTATTCGTGGTCACTTAATAATCTGCTGATAATTCTCCAGTCTCTAGACGGCAGATGATTTAAGTTCATTTTAAGAATGCTGTGTTGAGAGGATACAAGGAGAATTCTAAGAGATTTATATAAGGTTCCTCACAAAAGTGGAAAAAGGACAAGATCTCCAGAGTTCATGAGTAGTGTGTGGGGGGGGGTGGGAGGGTGCAGTGAGTGGAGAGGGAACTAGGAGAATAAGAAGGGGAGAAGAGGAAAGCACTTGAGACAAGGAAGATTGAGTAAGGGGAGGAATAGATGAGAGAAGAGAGAAAGAGAGAGAGAGAGAGAGAGAGAGAGAGAGTATAAAAGAGGGAGCCATTATAGGTTTGAAGAGAAAATTGAAACTATAGAAATGTCCAGAGACAAAACCAACCCCAACTAACAATTTGAGCAACGATGAAAAGGCTACCATAAATGCCCTTTCATGATAATGAGATTGACAACTAACTTATCCACCATCATGAAGCCCTCATGTAGTAGCTGATGAAAACAGAAGCAAACACCCACAACTAAACACTGATCTGAAATAAAGTTAAGATTCAGAGAGGGAGGACAAGACCAGGCTGCAGAAATACATAGAGACAGCTGACTTGAACAACAAAGGAGCTAATGGGCCCCCAGACTGACAGCTAGAAATCCAGCATGGAACTGACTCAGATCCCCTGAACATGGGTCTCAGCTAGAAGGCCGGACCATTCTAAGGTACCTCAGACAGTGGAACCAGGATGTAATCCTTGTGCTCAAAAGGACTTTGGGGGCAAACCCTCATGGAGGAATACTCCCTTAACCTAGAGACAGGAGAGAAGTCCTAGTCCCTACTCCAAATGACTTGACAGATGTAAATGACCCCTCCTGGAAGGCATCATCCTACATGTGGAGTGGGGGGCAGGTGGGAGGGGAGGGTGGTGGGGGCATGAGAAGGTGGAAAAGAGGGAGAGAGGGAAACAGGGTGGGGGGAGGAAGGGACAGAGGGATGGAGGGACAAAGGGAAGAAGGGAGGGAGGGAGGAAGGGAAGGAGGGAGGGAGTGAGAGGGAACTGGGATCAATATGTAAAATAAAAATAAAAAAATAGAATGCTGTGTTGAGCCTCTTTCAATGTGTGGCTGAGGAGTTTAGCAAACAAAAGACTTTCACCCATCTGCAGCGTGCCATTTAGTTTTCAACACAGCCTATAAATAGATGCTATTTTAGTTATGAGAATTCAGTATACAAGGGCTTCCAGATGACAATAAAACTCTGAGGACAAGACTTAGTAAGAGGAAGGAGCATGTTAAGCCATTGTGTCCAGCTCAGTTCATTGGTTACAAAGCGGCACACTGAATGAACTTCTATCAGGTACAGAGCAGAAGGGAAAAATGAATGCTGGAATAAGGAAACATGTTTGCCTCCCTCTAATTGACAAATTGGCTTTCTGACTACAAGGATCCTATATTGCTTTTCAACAGTTTGAATTTCTCTGCATAGCTCCCATGCAACTCACTGTTGTTTTCATCAAACTTGCTCAGAGTAAGGTCAAGTAATTCTGGGGCTGCCTTCTAGATACTAGAATCTCTGTGATTCTCAGTACCATGTGATCTAGAATAGGGTTCTGGCTCAAGTTCAGAGACAACATAAGCTGTTCAATCAATGTAGTAGAGCATGGAGTATGTAAGTCATGGGCTTCTTTGACTTGGATAGAATCTCTAGAATGTTGTGGAGCCACAGTGAGCCTGGAGCAGAAAATGAGTAAATACTGGAAATCAATTTCCATTTCCTCCTGAACTCCTTGGCAGGGCCCCATGTAGTTTTTTTCTCTGACCCTTCTTTTCCTGTTCCTCCCCTCTATAGCTTCTCTCCTTTCATGCTACTCTTATAGGTCCCCAGTCCTGACTCAAAAGACAGAGTATCTGTCCTGCCTGGTCCTACAACTCTTCATTCCCAAATAAACACAAAGAGGCTTAAATTAATTGTGAACTGTTTGGTCATTAGCTGAGGCTTCTTACTGGCTAGCTCTCTATTAATTATTAAACCATTTTTTAAAACTATGTATTGCCACAAGGATGTGGGTTACTTGTATTACTCCAGCATATTACTCCTTTCATGGCTACATGGCCTCTTCTCAAACACTCACTCTCCCTCTTCCAGGAATTCTCCTAGTCTGGTAGCCCTGCCTATACATCCACCAGGCTACAGGCCAATCATCTAAAAAGACAAACATATATTCATAGCATACAGAAGGACATTGCCCATCAAACTCCTCTTCTGTTCCTTTATGGCCCATGACAGAAGCATCTTGCTCTTACTCTGTGCATCTCCTCTATGTCTCCCCACCTTCTCAATCTGTCAAAACTCCAGAATATTCCCTCATCCCAGATTTTCCAACAGATCATATCCTTCCTTCCAATTCTGAGCCCCACTAGATTGCTTATGATGTGTACACAAGGTGTCATTGTTCTCTGGCCTTCAATTGTATTTTTGAGAATTTCTTTAGCAATGGTCTTCTCCAAAACCTCATAAGGGCTCATTCTATTAAGACCTGTCTTTCTTTGTTGTCCCCCTTTATCCCTCTCCCAACTTAGTTTTCTTGATCCCTCGTGTTCTCACTCCCAAGCCTTCTACTCTAGCCCCTCCCAGTTTACCTAGAAGATAATAAAATCTTACTTCCTGTGTATCTGATAGAGATTAATCCTGAAATCATGTAAATGAAGCTGGATGAAGCCTTTTCTAGAATTAGTTTGTACTCTATATGACCATTAATATCATGACAAAAGTTTAAATATATATGCATATATATTATTTTTACACATTTTGTGATTATATTTCGACATTAAGAAAATACTTTAAAGTCCAAATAAAACCAAAGGATGTATGTAGTGTGCATGATTCCTCCAGCATGCTTGGTCCTGCCTCTGTGCCAGCCCCCAGTAACATGCAGAGACTCTGTATTTGATATAAGGCTGTTGGCCAGGTACTAGTTTGTTACTGGCTAGCTCTGTCTTAATGATTAACCCATTTCTACTATTCTAAGTATTTCCACTTGGCACACCTTACCAGCCAGATGCTCGCATGCTACCTCTTCGGGCTCTCCATGTTGACTCTGTACTACTTCCTCTTTCCTCCTTGTATCCTAGCCCTGCCTATCTTGCTTTCCCATTGGCCACAGTGCTTTATTCATAACCAGTATGAGAAACATATGCACAGAATAACATCTCTCATCATCTCCTCTTTTCTGTCTAAAATAAAAAGAAGGGTTTTAACCTTAACATAGAAAAATATACCATACAACAGTTATCAAATAAGAATCACAGTTAATAATACTTAGTTTATTAACATTTTGTAAGATTTAAAGAAAATATCATAGATCCTATTTTTGTGAGTCTAAAGTCTTATAAGATATGTAACTTATCTTTAATCCTAAATAAGAAAAACTATAACCATAACTATCTGTCTTCAACTCCTTCAAAGACCACAGAAGGATAATAAATAACTCTAGAAATGACAGAGACAACTCACTGCCCGGTCAGTTCCACAAAGTTCTTCTGGTATGTTCCATCTTCAGCCCTAGGCCAAAGTGTGTCTGACAGACTCTTTCATGAAGCAGGAACCCTGTAGCACTGTCCATCTTGTTTCAGTAGTCAGTTTTCTGTGTGTCATGCATGTCCAGTTTATACTGCATAAAGTCAAGCAGTCCAGACAAGAGCCATATCTTGATCACATGGCTAGTCTTGCCATATTGAAAGCAAACTTCGTTACCAGTTTCTTCAAGGTCCATCTTCCTTTCTACTGAAGGTGGTATTCCAGGAGCAGTTATGTCTCAAAATCCCTAAACCATTTTAAGTGCCATATTCTGTAGGTCTTTGAAAGGTTTGAAGAATGCCTATTCACCTCAAATACATCTCTGCATATCTAGAAATCCTAACTAACTTAACTCCACGTTTTGACTATCGTAGATAACTCTCTATAATCTGTGCTAAATTATACATTACATTTTTCAATGAGCTATATAAACACAATACCTAAACAAGAGGAAAAATATACATTTCATAAAACTTACCTTAAATTGTATCAATAAATGAAAATCCATTCCAAAACAAATAATCCCCTTTTTACCTTTAAAAGATTGGTGGTCGTTAACCATTTAAAACCAAGCCCACTTAAACAATGAAAACAAACATTGATAAACAATATTTGGGAATTTGGGCATTGTACTTCTCAAACTACTTCCTGCTGGTAGGGGGCGCTGTCATAGTGATGCTAAGATGCAGAAATCCTGGCTGTAGTCTGCAAGGCTACTTTGTCCCAACTGCTTTGAATGTTGGATCACCTGGGACTCTGTTTTTGGGGGTCTGGCTTGATTCAAACCACATTAGTCTGGAAGGAATCCATGGCTTTTCATTTTCTGTGGAAACAAAAATAGAAATCCTTTTCCCCATTAACTTGTCCTTAGACTTAAATTTTGGAGTCAAAGCATTTTTAAAATATTTATATTTAATTAATCCAGCAGCATTTCTATTATCAGTTGTTGTTATTTCCTCAACAGTCAAACAATTTGAAGATAACAGAACAGCATACAATATCCAAAGTTTCTCTGTGCTTTCCATTTTTACGTGACTTTTTAATTACTCTATTTCTTTTACTTCTATTTTTACATATTTTGAGACAGTGTTTGTCTGTGTAACTTTTATCTGACCTGGAATTTACTCTGTATACCAGGTTTACTTTGAAATCACAGAGATCTGCTTGCCTCTGTCTTCCAAGTGCTGGGATTAAAGGTGTGTGCCACCACACCTAGCCACACTCTGTCTTTTTAAAACTGTTTTATTCTTTGTCTTTTTTTCTCACAAGCCCATGTATATTTTAAAACACACTGTAAACCTTCATTGCAGCTCTCATACACACCAATGAATTGTTAGCAGAGCTCTTTAAAAGCAATGTGGTTTTTGCAGCTTATTCAAACTTCCATTAAAGGAACTGTGCAAATATTTACTTGTCTCTCACAAAACAGAGTCCAACCCAGAAAAATGTTGCTACCAAGAAGCCTTGCTTGTCTTTGTTCCTTTGTTTCTAAAACATTTCTTAACCATTTCTTAGTTTTAAGTGAAAGTTCTTATTAGCCATGTTGGGCGCCAATTGTAGTGTGTATGTTTCCTCACAAAGATAGGAGTCAGCATGTAGAGCCTGGAGAGAACAAGATGCCGGCCCCCTGCTCTCTGATAAGATGACCATGTAGAAATACTTAGATAAGTAGAAATGGGTTAGTCATTAAGACAGAGCTAGCCAGTAACAAACTAGTACCTGGACAACAGCCATATTTTAAATACAGAGTCTCTGTGTATTATTTGGGGGCCAGCGTGGCAGTGGGACAAGACCAGAGGCAGGCAGGCTGGTGGAAAACATACTCATTACAAAAGGATTATAAGATTAGTGGCAATAAAATAGTCCCTTAATATTTGTTTTGCTTCTGTCCCATATCATTTAGCACTTCTGACATGAGACAGAGATTTTGAGTTTTACTTTAACATACATGCTTGGGGTTAGAGAAGAAGAGAGCCATAAACCAACTCCAAAGCCAGTTTTGGTTTATATTTGGACTGGGACTACAAAACCAAGCAAAAAAAGAAAACATTTTCCATTAGAAGCCTGTAGAGAACAACATAAGCAAACACTTGGGAAAATTTGTAAAATTTTATCCAGTTGAAAAAATGTTATAACATTAGGCCAATTTACTCTTTTTCTTGGAACTTTTTTTTGCGGATAAATTGTCCTTTTTCTTCAGATGTCTCATTTGCTCAGTAATCTCCTGATTCCTTAGCTCTTGAAAAAAATAAAACCCTTCTCCAACCCTAATTTTTCAGGAGATTCGTTTGTGGGAAGTTATGTCAGATCAAGTGAAAAGCTATTTTTAATCTTCTAGATTACTTTAGATTGAATGGTCACTTTGTTTGATTAACTATCATCTATTCTAATTAAGATATCTCTCTTGTTTGAATTGAAGCTTTATCAATTTTGATGGTATCCATGGGTTTTCTTCTCCTGGGGAAACAAAAGAAAAACCATAGTCCCAATGTAACACATGTACTGGTTTCCACTCTGAGGTCAACATATATTTAAAGTATACTTCTTGATTTAATTCCATCATTTTTTCTTCTATTATCTAATGTCTCTGTGCAGCTATCATTTCTTTCTCATTAGCATTTGGAGAATTCAAATTTACTAAAGCATTATGAAATATACTGCTGAGGTGCTCATTACCCTTTCTCTTTATTAAGCATAATTTTTGGTGTTCAATTTGAGGTTCCTATAACTTCTTTAATATGCTTTATATTAAGAAAATCAGAAATGAAAATGGGGACATAACAATGAACACAGAGGAAATCCAGAAAACTTTCAGGTCATACTTTGAAAACCTGTACTCCACAAAATTTGAAAATTCAAAGGAAATGGACAAATGTATGGATAACTATCAATTACCAAAATTAAATCAAAAACAGACAAACAACTTAAATAGACCTATAAAGCCCCATAAAATAGAAGCAGTTATCGAAAGCCTTGAAACCAAAAAAGCCCAGGGCCAGAAGGCTTCAGTGCAGAATTCTACCAGGAATTCAAGGAAGAGCTAATTCCAATGCTCCTCAAATTGTCCCATACAATAGAAACAGAAGGCTCATTGCCAAACTCTTCCCACGAGACCATAATCACCTTGGTACTCAAGCCTCAGAAAGATACACCTAAGAAAAAAAGCTACCGACCAATATCCCTGATGAACATCGATGCAAAAATACTCAGTAAAATACTGGCAAACCGAATCCAAGAATACATCAGAGAAATCATCCACCATGAACAAGTAGGCTTCATCCCTGGGTTGCAAGGATGGTTTAACATATGAAAATCTATCAATGTGATCCACCATATAAACAAACTAAAAAAAAAAAAACATATGATCATCTCCCTAGATGCTGAAAAAGCCTTCAACAAAGTTGAACACCCTTTCATGATAAAGGTCTTGGAGAGATCAGGGATAACAGGAAAATACCTAAATATAGTAAGAGCAATATATAGTAAACCATTATCAAACTGAATGGAGAGAAGGTTAAGGCAATTCCTCTAAAATCAGGAACAAGACCAGGCTGTGCTCTATGAGAGAAGCTTAAGGCAATTTCTCTAAAATTAGGAACAAGACAAGGCTGTGCTCTATCACCATATCTCTTCAATATTGTACTTGAAGTTCTAGCTAAAGCTATAAGATGACAAAAGGATATTAAGGGGATCCAAATTGGAAAGGAAGAAGTCAAACTGTCTCTATTTGCAGATGATATAATGATTTACATAAGCGACCCAATAAAGTCTACCAGGAAACTTCTACACCTGATAAACACCTTAAGCAAACTAGCAGGATACAAGATAAACTCAAAAAAATCAGTAGCCCTACTTTATTCAGACGACAAAGAGGCTAAAAAAGAAATCAGAGAAACATCACCCTTTACAATAGCCACAAACAACATAAAGTATCTTGGGATAACGCTTACCAAACATATGAAAGACCTATATAATAAGAAATTTGCAGCTTTAAAGAGAGAAATTAAAGAAGATACCAGAAAATGGAAAGATCTACCATGCTTTTGGATGGGGAGGATAAATATAGTAAAATGGCCATCTTGCCAAAAGCAATCTACAGAATACATGCAATCCCCATTAAAATCCTAGCACAATTCTTCACTGACCTTGAAAGGATAATAATCAACTTTATATGGAAAAAAAGACCCATGATACCCAAAACAACCCTGTACAATAAATAACTTCAGAAGGCATCACCATCCCTGACTTTAAGCACTACTACAGAGCTATAGTTCTGAAAAAAGCCTGGTATTGCCACAAAAATAGACAGGTAGATCAATGGAATTGAATCAAAAATCCTGATAATAACCCACACACCTATGACCACCTAATTTTTCAAAACAGCTAAAAGAATACATTGGGGGAAGGAAATCATTTTCAACAAGTGGCGCTGGCATAACTGGATGATGGTTTGTAGAAGACATATCTATCGCCATGCACAAAACTCAAGTCAAAATGGATCAAAGACCTCAACATAAATCCAGCCACAATGAACCTCTTAGAAAAGAAAGTAGGAGGTGCCCTTGAATACATTCGTATAGAGTATCTATTTCTGAACATAT
Organism: Cricetiscus sungorus; assembly: GCA_030556225.1. NCBI lineage: Eukaryota > Metazoa > Chordata > Mammalia > Rodentia > Cricetidae > Cricetiscus > Cricetiscus sungorus. Next base: position 67,791 of record JANBXA010000161.1, on the reverse strand, counting down.
CTCCAGTAGTATGATTTGTATTGTAATAAGCAAAGAACTGTTTCAATTTACTAGATGGACATGCTGGAAAATGATCAGTATTAATTCCTACAGGTATCCCCATGATGGTCATAACCTCTAAAAAATATGTGATTACAGAGTTAGCTTTTTCAGAACTCAAACCAGGTGACCATTGAAATCTTGAACAGATATTAGTGGTGTAGTATACATATTTTAATTTTCCATATTCTAAAAAATTGGAGCACATCCATCTGTCAGAATCCATTCTTTGAGTACTCTTTAGATTATCAGAAAATAATGGAGGTAATTATATTGAAAAAAACAAGGGAGTCATTTCTTTATAATTTCCTTGTCTTATAGCCAAATAATAGAAACCCTTTTATAAAACATTTTTATTGCCATAATTTTTGTGAAATTCTGAGGCCTTTAGCACATTTCCAATCAATAGTTGGTATATTTCTTCATTACATTATTACATTGTGGTAGAAGGCCTGGCAGACATGTATGTGAATATATTTATGTATGTATGTATGTATGTATGTGTACTGTATTATACAGTATGAACTCAGCAGTTTCAATATGCAAATCAACTCTTTCTGCATATTGTGAATCAGTAACAATGTTGAGCAGTTTTGTAAAATCCATTAATATCATGAAAATATTATATAATTCTGAGTAATAGGAGCATTGAGCAATTTTACTAAAATTTTGTGCTTTGTCACTTGCCTTTGCTGATTTATTTGCATACATTAGTTTAAAATGTAAGAGCTTCAGATATTGTGTTCCCTATACAATGTGAGGAAAGATTGAGTTAGTTCTCTTTATAATTTTAATTATTTTGCTTTTGGGATATTTTGATGTTAATATCTATCTCCAAAAACAATTGCTGAAAGCTCTTTGTCAAGGATTACCTTCTGCCCACAATTTTCAGCTTCATCATTAGTAAATAGTACTACAATTGCTGCTGAGTCTATTCCTGCTAATTGAAGAAGTCTCTATTTTTCTATTAAAAATAACCCAGAGATTGTTTCCACATAAGTTTTTAATTTTGTACTAAGTTTATGTGGTAAAATAATTCATTTTAAGATAGTAACTTTCATCTCTCTCTGCATCTGGATTCTAGCTCGACTCAGTATTTACTTATGGGTGTTTGCTTCTGTTTCCAATATGTACTAGATAAGGGCTCCATGATGGTGGATAATTTAGTTGATGATCTCACTATCAGGGAAAGACATTTATGATAGACATTCCACGGTTGTTCAAATTGTTAGTTGGAGTCAGGCTTGGAGGTCTCTAGACCCTTTTTTAGGTTCAGTTTTCTCTTCAAACCAACAATGGCTCCCTCTTTTATGCTCTCTCTCCCTCTCTCTTCTTCGATTCATTCCCTGACTCAATCTACCTAGTCATACGTGCTTTCCTCTCCTCTCCTCCCCTTCACTTTCTTCTAGTTCTCTCTCCATTCACCACTGCCCCCCACTTCCCATGTGCTCTGGGGGACTAGTCCCCTTCCCCTTTTGTGAGGGGCCATATATGAATCTCTTAGAATACACATTGTATCCCTGTTCCCCTGGTGGTGTGAATTATAGGCTGGTGATCCTTTGCTCTAGGTCTAAAATCAATATACCCTGTGCCTCTTTTTGTGACTAGGTTACCTCATTCAGGATGGTTTCTTCAAGTTTCATCACTTTCCTGCGAATTTCATGATTCAGTTATTTTTTTCTGCACAGTCGGATTCCATTGTGTAGTTGTGCCACATTTTCTTTATCCATTCTTCAGTTGAGGGGCACTTAGGTTGCTTCCAGGTTCTTGCTATTACAAATAATTCTGCTATGAATATAGTTGAGCACATGTCCTTGTTGCATGGATGTGGGGCATTTGGGTATATACCGAAGAGGGAAATTGCTGTGTCCTGTGGTAAACTAATTCCCATTTTTCTGAGGAACTGCCATACTGATCTCCAAAATCGCTGTACGAGCTTGCACTCCCAGAGCAGTGGAGGAATGTTTCCCTTTCTGCACATCCTCTCCAGCACAAGTTGTCATTGGTTTCTAATTTTAGCCATTCTGGCAGGGGTAAGATGGTATCTCAAAGTTGTTTTGATTTGGATTTCCTTGATAGCTAAGGATGTTAAGCACTTTCTTAAGTGTCTTTCAGCCTCTTTGATTTCCTCTATTAAGAATTCTTTCTTTAATTCTGTGCCCCATTTTTAATAGGGTTATTTTTGTGTTTTGTCGTATAGTTTCTTGCAGAAACACACAAAGACAGCTGACTTGAACAAGGAGACGTTAATGGGCCCCCCAGACTGATAGCTGGTAATCCAGCATGGGACTGACTGAATATGGGTCTCAGCTAGAAGTACTCAACAGTCTGAGGGGCCTCAGACAGTAGAACCAGCATGTATTCCTGTTAGACAAAAAGACCATGTGGACCCATCCCCCATGGAGGAATACCCCCTTAACTTAGAGAAAGAAGAGAAGGCATAGTCCCTACTTCAAATGACTTGACAGTTTTACATGACCCAACCTGGATAGCATAGCCCTACAAGTAGAATGGGGGTGGGGGATTGGAGGTAAGGGTGGCCAGGGTGCTTGTCACAGGGGAAAGAGGGTAAAAGGGAGGGAAGAAGGGAGGGAAGGAAGGAGGGAGAGGAAACTGGGATTGACATGTAAAAATTTTAAATTATATTATTAATAAAAAAGAGGCTAAAGTGGTAAGTATAGCAATGACAATTTCATTGCTTTAATAATTTACAGTGTGACATGAATGTTAAGTATTAATTGTATGTAAAATTCTTCAAAAGACTTTCCATTGAACTCTGTTATTAAAAAATATTCATAATAAAAAAGACAATAACTTTTATCTTCTTTAATACTACTGTAGGATAAATTAGAGGGTAAAATAATGTAAATGAAATCAAACTTTTGATCCCAATTATTTATATATGCATTTTGTAATTTTTATTTTGCACCAAAAAAAAATTCTTTCCCAACAAAGCTGACATTTCTGTTGAACTACTGAAGTTCTGTCTATGATTTTGAAAAAATTACTCAGATCATAACTTTTTCACCAATATTAGGCTGCAGATAGGAAATTTCTTCTAGTAATCTTTGAAAGTCATGAAGGGTCTTCAATTTGTAACTTTTGTGGGTATAATTTTTTCTAAAAGTGTTTTATATCCTAAACAATTAAAAGGTCACCTATTTATATTTTGTGGAGAAATCTGCAATCCCTAACAACGAAAAATTTTCTTTACTTCAAATATTCTTTTGAGAGTATTCACCTTTGAATCCCTTAGTAAGATGTCATCCATGTAATGGTAAACTATAGCTTGATATTTAAGTATTACTTTCAAAGTTTGCTATATAAAATATTGGCTTGGGGATGGGATTTATCTTTCACTGTGGGAGAAACTTCCATTGATAACTCTTGAAAGACTGAGAATTTTTATAAGTAGGCACTGTGAAGGCAAATTTATCTTTGTCTTTTTCTTGTAAAGGTATAGTGAAAAAAACTTTTTTAATCAATAGCTATCAGAGGCCATCCATCTTTATGCAATAGAGAATGCAAAGGAATTTCAGACTATTGAGAGCTCATTGGCTGAAAAACCTTATTAACAGCTCTTAGATATTTTACCATTCTCCATTTTCCAGATTTACTTTAATGACAAAAATAGGAGAATTCTAAGGGCTTGTGAATGTTTCAATATGCTGAGCATTAAGCTGTTCCTTTACCAGCTCTTTGAAGGCATACATGATTTCTTTTGTTAAAGGCTATTGTTCAACCCATACATGTTTGTCAGCCAACCATTTTAAAGGTAGAATATTTGTGCCTTTGAAAGATCAGTAGCTGATGTGCCCTGTTCTTGAATGGTCAATGACCTTTCTTTGTAATATCTTCTAATATATTCTCCAGAAACATATGGTAATTAATGGTTTGTTTTTAAGACTGGGAGAATATTAACCTTAGTATTCTACTTTTGCAACAAATCATGCCCACACAAATTCATTATTATGTTGTCCACACATTGCTTTAATTTTCCTTTCAGTTCTTCAGGTCCAACACACCACACACTCTGTTTTACCTGAAGTACCATTCTATTTCTAAAAATGTGAGCATTTACCTCCTGGAGAGGCCAATTTGGATGACAAGATTCTGGTGAGATTAGTGTTACATCCACACATGTGTCTATAATAACTTCAATGATGACAACATTTGTTCATGTGTTTAATGTTTGTCTTTGTTCATTTATAATAGTTTGCCAAATTATTTGCTTTACAGTTTCCCCAGAGTTTTTTCCTTTTTCTCCCTTACATTTTCTATCATTCAGAGCAGCATAGTTTCTTGCCATTGAAATTAATATTTTTTTTAATTGCTGTGTGAAGGAGTTGCCTCCCTGAAGATAGGAAATGATTGAACTGAATTTTGCATGGGGGGCCTATGTCAGGCCCCTCAGGGCATTTTCTAATATCAAAGGGTTAACTTGAGTGTCCCTTGTTGATCTGCATTTGTTACTCCAATACCTGCCCTTATCATGCCTCCTGCATAATCCATAAGGGATAAGCATGCTCTTTTGAATTATGCTTAAAAATATTATTTCTAGGAATGCTCTATTTACATTCCTATTTTATGTTACCTTGATTGCCAAAATTAAATCTCTTGACATTTTGATTTTTCTTCAAACCCCTGAAAATCACCTCTCCTATTCAAGAATCATCATGATCATGAGATTTAATATTGACCCATTGCTTCAAGGCTACTAAACTTGCCTGTAATAGCCTAATTACCATGTTACATTCTGTATTAGCATTAACAAAAGCCAAAGACCCAATTATTATTTGTCTAAATTTTGAATTTTGTATTATTCTATTCACTGTTGATGTCAATATTTGTAAGAAATCTATGAATTTTTCTTTTGGCCCTATATAACTTTAGTAAATGACTCTATTTTCTTTCCTACTTCTTAAATTCTGTCCCACGGTTTCAAACCATGCTTTGAGGCATAAATTCTAGGTGTGGTCATTGTGTAGATATTGTCTCCATTCATTATCATAATCTTCCTCTTCAAGAAATAGATCTTGGGAGATTTTCATATCTCTAGCTCTGCTTCATTGTTAGGTATTCTTAGCCTTACTTTTCCATCAGACCCTCCTATGTAATTGAGGATCAGGTTCCAAGACAGCTGTAATCAACTCTTTCTGGTATTGAGGGATATTTCTATTACAAGTTGAGCATTAGTTTACCATCTATCTCACAAAAGATGAGTGAATGCCATATAAAACTATTACTTCCTTGAATATTCTTACTTCTTAAATAAAAAATTTCCCCAGAAGTAGAATCAGCTCTTGCACAGCCTTAATGTTGGCTGTCATATGACAGCAGTTCCTGTAAGGTTACCTGATAAATTAAAGTTGCTTGTTTGAGTACCTTAGGCTATTCCTCTCTAACCTTACAATGCAAGAAAGAAATTGGTTCCCTTTTAAATTTTTCTGTCAGGGTCTGAATACCTCTACTATGTGTTTTAATAAGTTTTTCTAAGGCTTGAATCTTGGCATTCATATCAACCAACTTTTTAAGTTAGAAACCAAGAATTACCTAACCAAACTTAAATATTATCAAAATGATAATTAATATTATTTCAATTCTGGTTGATTATCTCTTCACTTAATTTTTCCAATTTTAAAACATGCAGTGCATGACTATACAGAGATCAAACTCTCTCCATTATAATAGCTTTTCCCATTTTTTAGCATGGGAAAAAACTATTTTTAAACTAATTCCTCCCTTTAAGGATTCCCATTGTCTTCCCAATATACAGACAATGATGGTGAAATGTGAGGTATTGCATGCCTGAAAAGAAAACACAGGCTATGAGGACACTTTGAGCTCCTTGCATGTAAGCTGTGAGCTATGAGTTGGCAATTCGAGAAGAGTGGGGCTACACAAACCCTGCAACCCATGGGGGAGATGAAGCCAGTTGTCTAAAATTGTACATGAGATTGTGTATAAGCAACACAAGAGGGAGGAACTGCCTCAAGACAGAGACAGCCAGTGTAGTGTGGGTGAGTCTGGCTGCCATGTTCCAAGCCTGGATGCCTCTGGAATTCAGGCCTTTGGATTTTGAAAGGCTGTAACAAAATGTTCCAAACTCATGTAAAGGTTTAAGGAAAAATAAAAGTGAAGCTAGCCAGTGAGTTGTTGACTCTGCCAAAAGCTTTGAATACAGTTCCAGCCAGTAGCTATGGATCCAAAGCCACAGACAAGTGGCTTTTTCATGAATTCGTGCCTAGAATTGTTTGCCAAATGTATCACTAGGTTTAATTCATCATATTCCATCCATGTAATCCACCATATGAACAAACTGAAAAAGATAAACAGCATTACAATATCAATAGATGCTAAAAAAGACTTTGAGAACATGAACACCCCTTCATGATAAAGGCTTTAGAGTGAACATGGATAACAGGAACACACCTAAACATAATACAAGTAATATACAGCAAACCAACAGCCAACATCAAATTAAATGGAGAGAAACTCAACGTGATTCTTCTAAAATGAGGAACAATACAACGCTGGCTTGTCTCTAACAAATCACTTAAATGTTGTACTTGAAGTACTAGCTAGAGCAATAAGACAAAAAAAGGAGATCCAGGGGACATATATGAGAAATGAAGAAGCACTCAAGAAACTAGTCACCAAAACTCCATATAACTGTATTAAAAATGGGTTATAGAACTGAAGAGAGAATTTTCAGTAGAGAAAATCAAAAAGGCTGAAAGATGCTTTAAAAAGTGCTCAACAGCCTTAGCTATCAGGGAAATGCAAATCAAAACAACTCTGAGATATCTTCTTACTCCTGCCAGAATGGCTAAAATTAAAAACACAAATGGCAATTATGCTGGAGAGGATGCGGAGAAAGCAGAACACTCCTCCACTGCTGGTGTGAGTGCAAACTTGTAAAGACATTTTGGAGATCACTATGGCAGTTTTTTTTTTTCAGGAAAATGGGAATCAGTCTACCACAGGACCCAGCAATCCCCCTCTTAGGCATATACCCAAATGATGCACACCCATGCAACAAAGACATCTGTTCAGCTATGTTTGTAGCAACATTATTTATAAGAGCAAGAACCTGGAATCAACCTAGATGCCCCTCAACTCAAGAATGGATAAAGAAGGTGTGGCACATCTATACAATGGAATATTATTCTGCAGGAGAGGGGCAATGGAATGTTGAAATCTGCAGGCAAATGGATGTAACTTGAAGAAACCATCCTGAATGAGGTAACCCAGTCACAAAAGGAAGAACATGGTATGCACTCACTCATATATGGATTTTGGACATAGAATAAAAGATCCCCAGCTTATAATTCACAGTGTCAGAAAAAATAAGATACAAGCAGGAACCTGAGAGATTCATACAAGGATCCCCACAGAAGGAGAAAGGAACAAGGTCTCCTAAGCATATTGGTACGGGGGGGTCAGTAAGTGGAGAGATAGCTAAGAAAAATAAAAGGGGAGAAAAGAAAAGCATGTGGGACTAGAAAGATAGAGTTAAGTGATGTCTATCCAGAAAATTGTCCATTTTCTTTACGTTTTTGAATTTTGTGAAGTACATTTTTTCTAAGTATGATCTGAAGACTCTCTGGCTCTCCTGGATGTCAGTTGTCATGCCCTTTTTTGATGGGAGATATTATTCTATAAATATGTTTCTCATACTGACAGCAGGCGGGATGGTGCCGGCAGGAAAAAACCTGCCCGTAACACTCTTTTTCATTTATGATTTTGTTAATTTGCATGTTATCTCTCTGTCTTTTGGTTAGTGTGGATACTGATTTCTCTCTTTTTTTGATTTTCTTGAAGAACTAACTCTTTGTTACATCGATTCTTTGTATTGTTTTCATTGTTTCTCCTTTATTGATTTTGGCCCTCAATTTGATTATTTCCTGGTGCCTGCTCTTCCAGGGTGAGTTTGCTTCTTTTTTTTCTAGAATTTTCATTTGTGCTATTAATTTTCTGATGTGACTATTTTTCAGTTTCTTCGTGTAGGCAATTGATGTCATGAACTTTCCTCTTATCACTGCTTTCAAAGTGTTCCATAAGTTTGTGTATGTAGTGTCTTCAATCTCAATAATTTCTAGGAAGTCTTTATTTTTATTTCTTCCTTGATTCAGGAATCCTGCATTTGAGCATTGTTCAATTTCTATAAATTTGTAAGGTTTCTGCAAGTTGTGTTTTTGTTGTTGAATTCTAACTTTAAACCATGGTGATCCAATAAGATATGGGGAGTTATTCCATTTTTTAATTTTTTTTATATCTGTTGAGGTTTACTATGTTGCCAAGTATGTGGTCAATTTTATAGAAGGTTCCATGTGGCACTAAGAAGAAGGTATATTCTTTTGTGTTTGTATGGGATGTGCTACAGTTGCCTGTCAAAGACAATTGGGTCATAACTTCTGTTTGTTCCTTTGTTTCTGTTCTAAATGTCTTTCTGGTGTTCCTGTCTAATGTTGAACATGGGGTTATGTGTGTGACATGAGCTTTAGTAATGTTTCCTTTATGAATGTGGGTTCCTTTGCTTTTGAGGCATAGATGTTAATAATGAAGACTTCATCTTGATGGACTTTCCCTATGATGAATATGAAATGACCTTCAGCATGCCTTTGATTAATTTAGTTTGAAGTCTAATTTGTAGCTAATAGGATTGCTACACCAGCTTGTTTCTTGTATCCATTGTATTGAAAGATCTTTTCCCAACCCTTCACTCTGAGGTAATGTCTGTCTTTGAAGTTGAGGTGTGTGTCTTGTATGTAGCAGAAGGATGAACTCTGTCTTTGTATGCATTGTTTCCCTGTGTCTTTTTTTTTGGCGAGTTAATAACAAAAATATGGAATGCTTCACAATTTTGCATGTCATCCTTATGCAAGGACCATGCTAATCTTGTCTGTATCATTCCAGTTTTAGTATATGTGCTGCCAAAGTGAACAAGAATAATATCATTTTACAGTGTCCCATAATTCCTGTATGTTCCATTCATAGTTTATATGTTATATAATATGTATTCATTTAAGATACAACATAGTATTTAATATTTTTAATTTAAGCATATGTATACAATTTTCTTTTTCTTTTTTAAAAACATTTATTTATTTTATGCTGGACATAATTGTACATGCCTTTTTTAATGAAAACAAACATTTATAAACAATATTTGGGAATTTGTGTGTCATTCTTTCCAAACTACTTCCTGATGGTAGGGGGCGCTGTCATGGGAGAATTCTAAGAAGATGCAAGAAATCATGGCTGTAGTGGTCTGCAATGCTGCAATGTCCCATTGACATTGCTTCAAGGGGTCTTGCTCAATCAAACCACATTAGTCTGGAAGGGATCCACAGCTTTTCATTTTCTGTGGAAACAAAATTAGAAATCCTTTTCCCCAGTAATTTGTCCTTATACAATTTTCTTTGACTGAGTTAGTTCTTTTGCCTTGTCTTCAAGCCCTGCTATTCAAGTTACCCACTTGAATTTCTTACATGACTTACTAAAATTTTTTCCAGTTGTGATAGTTTTCAGAATTTCTTTCTCTTGAATTCTAGTTAATTATTGAATTATTTTTCTTATGTTTTTCATTTGTTTGTTTGACTTTTCATGGTCTTCATTTTATTATATATTCATATCACCTTTGAGTCCTGTGAACATATTTATAATTACGTTTTTGAGTTGATATGCCTGCCCTAAAATATCCTGTCATGTTTCATTTTTCCTTTATATCTCATGTCTTATGAAGTGTCCCTCTAAGATGGAAGGCTTTAATTTCAAAGAAATAGCTATAAACCACTATTAGATATGAAATTTGTGAACATTTTGATCCATTGTAATTGCTTTCCATCTTAGATAATAATATAATTTCCTGTGACTTTTGAGGCTTTATTTAAGTAAACTTTCTCCCAAATTCATGAAGGTGTTCTATTTCATTTTCTCCAGTTATCGTCTGAATTTTTCCTTGTTTATATAGGATTTTAGTATATAAGTTAAATACTATTGCCCTCTACCCCCATAGTCTAACCAGTTATTGCAATGCTACTTACAGTTTCTGATCAATTTGCATACTACTTTGTATGACAACTTTCCTTATTTCCTTTAAAGTATGAGCTGACTGACATCATATATTAATGTTAATGTGACTTTGAGCTCTAGGCTATTTCCAAGGAGACATTAAAGAAAAGTAAATAAAAATCTAATCTTTGCCATAATTAAATGATGATTGACAAGAAATTAATTTAATAATCAAAATATTTGTGATTTCTTTGTCAGTCTTAAAATATTTCCTTGGAGAAATTATAAGAAGGAACAGGATATCATGTCATTTTTTCACACATATGTATATTTTAATTTTGAAGGCTGAGAGAATTTGACCATATGAAGAGAGATTTTTCAATGAAGACAGCAAGGAAACAGAGAACTTGACAGTAGAATGTGAAACACAAATTGGAAATAAGTCAAACAAATAGTCCTTGAGTACTGAATTCCTAGTAAAAATTTATGATTAAAATATAAAAGCCATAAGAATGTCTTCTTCCTGGTAGATTACTTCTGAGACTGACAGGAAGGGGAAGTTTAATAAACAGCAGCAACAAAAGTCCCCAAACTACCAAAGATGTAAACTTGAACCTCTAGATGTGAGTATTTCTTGAACCCCCATCTAGAAAATTTAGTTAGCTTCATTTGTGGAACTCATTTTCTTTCCTTAGCATGGACTGTGCTTATTATTATAACATATGTTCTAAATTGATGGTGCCAGGTAGACTCTAAAGTCAGGTATAATACTGTCTCAAGTCAAGAACAGGTAAAAACTTTGCTTTTTAACTTCTACTTTTTTTCCCTTCACTTCCATTTCTTTTTTCCCCTTTTAAGTTTTGTTGTTGTTGTTGTTCTTTCATTTTTTGAAGCAGGGTCTTATGTTTCTCAAACTGCCCTGGAACATCCATGTATCATAGGATGACTTTAAACACCTGATCCTCCTGCTTTCAATTTCCCAGTGCTGGGATTGTATGTGTGCATTATTCCTGGTGACAACTCCAGGTTACTATGATGCTGGAGACTGAGCCCAGAGCTTCATGAATGCTATGTCAGTACTGTACCAAATTAACTATATTCTTAGTTCTCTTTAACTTCTGAAGTGTTTTGTTTCATCTTGGGTGACTACTTCCCTCCAAAGACAAATGAATTTTGTTCTTGGGTACACTTAGAATATGTGTTGCTCTCATTTGTTTAATAAATGGTTAACAGGCTGATAGCAAGGCTGAAAGAGGTTAGATAGGGAACCAAAACTAAGAAACTGCTGGGAGGAAGAAGGTTAGAGTCACCAGAAGACAAAGGAAGAAGAAGATGAACATGTCATGTTGAAAAACAGGTGCCACCATGTGGTAGAACTTAGATAAGAAATATGGGTTAATTTAAGTTGTAAAAGCTGGTTAGTAACAAGCCTAAACTACCAGACAAGCATTTATAATAATGTCTCTGTATAGTAATTTGGGAGCCAGTTGACAAGATAGAACTGATGTCAAAACAGAGAACTTCTTCTAACATGCTTTTTTTCGTTTCTTTGTTTGTTGCTTTATTTTCTAAAATGTATCTGTTTAATTTGCTCTTTTTCATATATATACATATATACATATATATATATATATATATATATATATGGTGTGTGTATATGCATGTGTGCAGGCACATGTGTATGTGAGTCAATAGCACGTGCATGTGCTAGTATAGGTCAGTCACAGGTTCATGTCTGGAATCTTCCTCAATAACTTTGCAACATTTTTCATTGATCCAGGGACTCTTAAAGTCACAGATCCCACAGTTATGGCTATTTTCCCTAGCAAGCTTGCTCCTGCATTCCCAGTATCCATCTTCTGAGATCTATGGTGGAGGCATGAACATCAGTCTTCACACTTGTACTTCGAGTGCTTTAACCACAGAACAATGTTCTCAGTTCTTTCACTCCCCTACTCTTTTATTTTGATATCCCTTCAGAGCTACAAGCACCCAGAAGCTATCTGTTGGTCAGTATGTGATAGACAGAGACATGGCTACCTTCTTTCTATCTGAAGGTTAAACCTATGAGTAATATCAAGGATTTTATTTTATATTTCTCTCTTGGCCATCAGATCACTCCTGCCTTGCTGTTGTTGTTGGGGGGAGCAAGCCACCTGCCTAATCTCTCATGAGTGTCTGGGTGTGTATATCACCCATCAACATCAAAAATTGATGTTGATGTTGGGTGTTTCCCTTGGTTAATCTCAACTTCATCTTTTGAGACATTGTCTCTTCCTGCACTTGAAGCTTATTGATTCTGAAATGCTGTCTGGACAATGAGCATTTCAAATCCTGTATCTAACTCTCTGTGTTAGGATTACAGACTGGCACCCCAGCCTATATTGCTTTTTGTTGAGTATCGGATCTGAACTTGAGACTTCATCCTTGAACAACAAGCACTTCACTGACTGAGCCATTTGTCCTATCCTTTGAAATCCCTCTTGAAAAAGCAGGTAAGTCAGGAAGAATGATACAGTCCTGAAGAGCAACTGTGGAAGATCTGCAGCCAATAGCAGTGTTTCTTCTTAGTATTCTAGCCTAACAAGCTAGCTCTGAATTCTATGAAGCGTAGAATTGACAAATTTAATCTTCAAATTGCTCAAAATCTTAATTTTTCCTTACAGAATTATAATGAAAAATATAAATGATTCATTGGGGGGTCAATATCACTTGTAGTATGCAAACTAATAAAGAGAAACAGCATAGAAATAAATAAACCTATGGAAGTATATTGGTTAATTGAAACCTGTGTTTGTTAGTAGTATAAAAAATCTCCAGAATCTGAATGCTCAGTTGCTATGAGTGGTGGTTTACTCTTCACAGTAGAAAAAATAAATTAGGATAGTTTGAAAAAAACAAAACAAAACAAAAAAACCCAAAAGTCAGCAGCCTTCAAAATGGGAAAGGATCTTCCCCAACCCCATATCTGACAGGGCTGACCTCTAAAATATACAACTCAACAAGTTAGACCCAAAACACAAAATAATCCTTTTAAAAAAAAAAAGAAAAAGAAAAAAAAGGTACAGTTCTAAATAGAAAATTCTCAATGGATTTTTAGATATCAGGAAAATGCAAATCAAAACAACTCTGAAATGCCATCTTACACCTCTCAGAATTGTAAAAATCAAAAACACCAATGACTTTTTACACTGGAGTTGATGTGGAGAAAGGGGAACCCTCCTTCATTGCTCAAGAATGCAAACTTGAACAGCCACTTTGTAAATCAATATGGTGGTTTCTAAGGAAAATGAGAACCAATCTACCTCAAGATCCAGAAATTCCTATCTTGGGCACATACCTAAAAGATGAACATTCATATCTCAAGAACATCAATTTAACTATGTTCATAGAAGCATTGTTTGTAATACCTGAAAGCAACCTACATGCTAATCAACAATGAATGAATTAAGAATATGTGGTACATTTACACAATGGAGTACTCCTGAGTGGAAAAAATAAAACAATGAAATCTTGAAATTTGCAGGCAAATGGATGGAACTATAAGAAGCCATGCTGAGTGAGTTAACCCAGTCACAGAAAGATAAGCATGGTATGTACTTACTCATAAGTAGATATTAAACATAGAGCGAAGGATAATCAGCCTACAATACACAACCCCAGAGAAGTTAGGAAACAAGGTGGACCATAAGAGAGGCATTCATGCATCTCCCCCAAACGAGGGGAAAGGGACAGATCTTCTGAGTAAACTGGGGGTATGCATAAGAGGGAGAGAGAAGAGAAAAGGAGAACCGAATATGGGAGAAGAGCATGAGTGATCAGGAAGGCTGAGTTGGGGGAAGAACAGAGAAGGCAAGCAAGGAAAATGATAACTTAATAAAGGCGGCCATTATTAGGCTTAAGGAGAAACCTGGTAGTAGGCAAATTTCCAGGAATGCACAAGGATGATCCTAACTAAGAATCTAAGCAATAGTTGCCAGGCTATCTTAAATGACCAACATTTACAAAGAGATTGATGACTATTATATGCTATCCTTGAGCCTTCATGCAGTAGCTGATGGACGCAGAAGCAGAGATCATGGTCACAGCTAAGCACTAAGATGAACATCTTGATGTAGAGAGGGAGGAGTGGTGAGCAAGACCATGCTTGGAAATCCCATAGAAACAGCTGACCTGAGCAAGTGGGAGCACAGGAACTCCAGACTGACAGCTGCAGAACCTGAATAATACTGAACCAGGTCCCCTGAACTTGGATGTAATTTGGGGGGCTTGACAGTTTATGGGAGCCCTGGCAGTGAAAATAGTATTTATCCCTAGTACACAAATGGGATTTGGGAGTCCATTTCCTATGGAGTGATACTCTCTAAGCTTAAATATACAGGGTAGGGACTAAGTCCTGCCCCAAATGATGTGTCAGTCTTTGGTGATTTCCCATGAGAGGCTTTACCCACCCTGAGGAGTGGTTGAGTGGTGTAATGGGAAGACTGTAGGGGAAATGGGAGAAGAGGAGGTAGAGGCAACTGGGATTGGTATGTAAAATAAGTGTTACTAATTAAAGTAAAAATTAATTTTAAACAAGTTAAAAAGAAAATTTCAATAAACTAAATCAATAACCACAATGCATATTAATATAACACAAATTCCTTTCATTTTAAAAGAGTACAAGATTAGCTCATTCTTGATAGATTTTAATGAAAATTACATTTCAATCCACAGCATAGCCCTGCTTTTTAAAAAACTTTTTAACATATTCAAAAGAAACATTTTGATAAACCACCAATATGACAGCACAAAGTACTATTTTGGTGTCGTTATGATCTGACATTGGAGAAAGTAATTTAAAATATTTTATTAAATGATGAGATTATAAATAGCTCAGAAAGGTGATACATTATGTTCAGAATCAGTGCAAGGATACTTACACAGACTCAAAACATCATGAAGGTACCCACACATGGAAGAACAATTACCATTCTCAATAAAGTACAGCTATAATGTCAAACTTAAACTTTTAATAAGTAGAGCCATGGTATAGGAAATGATAACAATATTTGCAAACATCAGCCAAACTATAGCATTAAGGTCTAACAAAAACAATTGTCAAGGACTATTTAGAGTAGAGTTGCCTATATTTGAATTAACTATTCAAATAAAATAAACTCCTAGAAATTCTGTTTTCCCTTTCCAGAACTTCTGTAGAAGTTAATAGCTCTTTAAATGTTTAGAAGCCACCTGGTGTAGCAGCAGCCTGCGGAAGGTGCCCGGGAAATTCTACAACCCACAGAGAAGAGGGAGCCAGCTGTCTGAAAAACACACAGGGAATCCTGTGGTAGAAGCACATGTGGCCAGAGCTACCCAAAGGGAGAGCTGGCCAGTGGTGAGGGGCTAACTCCAAATGCCTGTGCAGACTGCTGTAGAGAGGCTGTGACAGAACAATCTTAGCCTTATTCAGGCAGTTTAGAGAGGAAAGGGAAAGAAAGCTTGCAGTACAGTGACTTCACAAGATGCATGAAAACTCAGGGCCATATCCAAAGAGGTTCTGTTCTGAAAAGGCATTCCTCTATTGGATAGTAGAAATTGAGCATGAGTTAACTGAAGGGTTACAGAAATGAATGATTCAAAAGTGCAATTAAATTAGAACCCTCAGAACAATAAGGGTACCTTGCTTTGTTGTGTCTGGCTCTAATGTGAGGCTTAAAGGTGTGACTTTTCTACTTGAATGTGACTTAAAAATCTCTTTGCAGAATCCCACAGATTCCAACAGAAAATTGTAAGTTCACATATGTGGGTTAGAGCTTTATTACATTTAAAAAGTACTCCTGATGACCCTGGATATCGTGGCCCAATCTGAGGAACTCTGGCAGGTGATTTTAGCTGTTTGTTTCAGGCATCATTCCTCAGAGATGCAAGTTTTCACCAACATGGATGGAGACAAGACCACACCACAATACATTCCACTCTCAAGCACTTTAGTCTGTTCAATTGGATTAAATTAGTCTTATTTAGTAGCAAGCCAGAAAAAAGGAAATATAGTAAAGACATGAATGAAAAAATATATTTCCATTAAGGAAGTTTCAAACTTTTCAACTTCTCAATAAAGAGGCAAACCAAATGGTCTTAGTTTTGAATGTCACCCTAGCCTGTAAATCCTGAGGTTTTTCTCCAGCCCAAGTGGTCTTAATTTTGTTCTACATGAATTCTCCTGCCTTGGGAACAATGATTGTGACTTCTCAGGTACTTCATACATATTTGGATGTTTAATGAATTAAAAAGTATAATCTAATTAAATAATACAAATGAGCAATAACTCTTAAAGATGTCGTATGGGGAAGAGACTGATAGTTGTAGAATTACTGATGTTTCTAAAACAAATTCTTCAGTGTGATTGGTCCTCATCAAAGACTATTCCTCACACCTCTCAGTACTCATGAACTAATTGTATAAAATAAGCTCAGTAGAAGAATGGGTTGAGAAAAGTGATATATTATCCATGCAGAAAATCATGTTTTGTTTGGCTGGAAAGTACCCTATAACAGGATGGGTGCACAAAAATGTGGGTGGATGCCATCCTACAGTATAAATAGAGGAGAGTTTACAGTTGAGAGGAAAGTGGGATGTGAAATCATGAGTTCCTGGGGAACTTAAGTCATCAGTGCTTATGCTGTTCCATAAAACAGACCTCTGGATTGCTGCTAAAACACATCCCAACTATTTTCCTTGTTTAAGACACTTCTACCAACAAAGGCTTTTCCATGATACACCTTCCTCTTTCTGGAGAGTCACTTACAAACACTTCATTATGCATCTATTCTGTTGAAGCAATGTTTAATTTATTAATGATGAACCAGTAACATGAAACTTTTTAATTAATAGTTATAGTCTCTAAAATAGTTTAAGTAACAAAAAATAGTTATATCTTAATAGGTCCTAGTGATATTTGTTGTTTTTGTTATTTTTTTTCTCTGAAATGGCTCTATTTTGGGGAAATTTCAAAGCAAAGTCTGAGGTTCTGTGTTTTCTGTCTGTAAATGGCTGCCTCTCAATGAGTTCTCATATGGTAATCTCACTCTCCTGTAAAGCTCTGAGCCCCCTTCACAGAGGTCCTGTACCTCCTCATCTCCTCTATCCGTGTCTCTGCAGAAGGTAGAGCTCCAACACAGAAATTTTAGTGTGATTCAATCAGGCCATGCTAGGTTCCACAAATATGATTAAAACTGAGCGTGCCATACCAAAACCAGAAATCTCCACCAAATATCAGAGTGCATGTACAGAACTATTATTAATATTTATTTGTATTGCATGTCTTATCTAGTATTACCTATATGCAATCATTTACCCCCTATTATTAGAAACATAGTTTTTCTAAATGGCTGATTTAATATGTGTAAGCACTTTGAGCAGTAGGAACAAAAGGAAAGAGCAGGAATAGGACACTACATGATCTCCCAAGTCAGGAGTCTGTCTTTGTGATTTTGCCTAACACTTGCAGGATTTGTGATGTGCCTGAAACAGCCCTGACTTCCATAACCTTTCTAACTAAAATCGATAGAAACGGTAAGGGTCAGTAAAAGACCCTGCAGCTTCCTTTCCCTTTCAGCAACTACAAACTTCAGCTGATGATAGATGACTGGACAGAGGTGTGGGCTTCAAATACTCCCCCATCCTCCGACTTTATGAAAGAAACAGTTGTGATTAGTGACCCAGTGAAAGTCAGAGCAGAGTGATGAAAACTGTGTTGAATATGACAGACCAGCTTGATCAACAAGCTTCCTTTTTATGTAGCGATATCCACCTCAGTTCCTGTAGCACTGGCAAGGCCATTGTCACAGATGCAGATGTGACCAGTTAAAAGGAAAAGGATTGGGGATCTGAAGCCCCTTCTACGGGTCGCAGAGAGCATCGGGGAGGCAGTGTTGGCATCCTTGGACCAGGAGCAAGTGACACTCACTTGTTTCCTGTGTTCAAGTACTTTTCCCCGAATTAAACTCTACTTCACTCATACCGAGACTAGTGAATCCTGATTTCTACACCCATATCTGGAACCCTCATGGGTGTGTTTGCTGACATGCCACAGCTAGCCCGCACACAACTGCTGGGTGGTAATTTGCCTGCTGAGCAATAGCACCAGGGTCTCAGGCCTGGTGCATTTGGCCTTGGCATCCAGGGCCGTAGTAGCTGCTGCAGCCAAACAGCAGCCAGTGCACAGGCTTGTCCCTGGTATCTACCTTCTCTAGCCCTCTGCCACTGGCTGGCACTGGGCGATTGCTTAGCTCCCTCTGGAACTTGAGCTCCTGGGAGCCCTTGTCATGGTGCCATGCTCTTCCTGGCATTGGTAATCGTGGGCACCTGCTGTTTAAGCTTTGATTTGATTGCTCAGGGGCTGCAATTTGTCCCGCCTTTGCTCACAAGCCCACCAGCCAAGCTGCCCAAGTTATCAAGCAGTTCCCAACACCTGCTAGCTCTGTGGGTCCCCACGGTTCAGGCGAGCCTCGTCTTTCTCTTTTTTCTTAAAAGAAAAAAATTACTTGTTTGGAATTTACTGAAGTGGTTTATAATTTACAGATTATAGTCTTAAATTCAAACCAGAGGGAGAGCTCTGCCTCTGGACTAGGTTTGGCGGTACACTTTTGACACCTGCTGGCCCAACATAGTTACTACAAGTTGAGACCTCCAAGTGAATAGGAAATGCCTAGATTACAGAACACAGGGACAACAATACTTAAGAAAATTGCTCTTCAAACCAATAATGGCCCCCTCTTTTATGCTCTCTCTCTCTCTCTCTCTCTCTCTCTCTCTCTCTCTCTCTCTCTCTCTCTCTCTCTCTCTCTCTCTCTCTCTCTCTCTCTCTCTCTCTCTCTCTTTCTCTCTCCTGTCTTCTATTCCTACCCTGACTCAATCTACCTAGTCGCACATGCTTTCCTCTCCTCCCCTTCTCTTTCTCCTACTTCTCACTGCCCGCTCACACTTCCCATGTGTTCTGGGGGACTTGTGCCTTCCCCCTTTTGTGAGGGACCCTATATGAAATCTGAACCCAAAGAAAAGTATAGAGACCTACAAGACTGACTCCAACTAACAATTTGAGCAACTGTGGAATAGCTACCATAAATCCCCTTCCCTGGTAGTGAGATTATCAACTAAATTATCCACCATCATGGAGCCCTCATCTAGTACCTGTTGGAAACAGAAGCAAACTCCCATAACTAAACACTAAGTTGAACTAGAATCCAGATGCAGAGAGAGAGGGCAAGACAAGGTTGCAGAAACACACAAAGACAGCTGACCTGAACAAGGAGGAGATAATGGCCCCCCAAGACTGATAGCTGGGAATCTAGCATGGGACTGACTCAGACCCACTAAATATGGGTCTCAGCTAGAAGGACTGAGCAGTCTGAGGGACCTCAGACAATAGAAACAGGATCTATTCCTGGTGCACAAAAGGACCTTATGGACACATTCCCCGTGGAGGGATACACCCTTAAACTAGAGTCAGAAGAGAAGTTCTAGTACCTACTTCAAATGACTTCACAGATTTATATGGCCCAACCTGGATAACATAGCTCTACAAGTGGAATGGGGTGGGGGGGATGGGAGGGGGAGGGTGGCCAGGATGCATGTCACAGGGAAAGAGGGCAAGAGAGAGGGAGGGTGAGAGGGAGGGAGAGGAAACTGGGATAGACATGTAAAATTTTTAAATTATTTTATTAATAAAAAATAAATGAAAAAGAAAGAAAATTGCTGCATTCTTTGCATTTTAGGCTAACAAATAAATAAAATTAACTGGATAATATTACTATACAGGATGTTAAAAATATTTTTTATGTAAGGATGGGATTTTAGAAGAGACTTACGACCTACCTGGAATATAATTATTAAGCATGGTGTCACACAGCTTCATAATCCATATAATATCATTATAGAAGTGGTTTGACAATAAAGTGAAAAATAAGGAACTTATAGAAACCATATAGACTTTGTAGACTAACAATGAGAGCTTAGAAAAAGAATTAAGAATGTTCAAAATGGCAATAGTGATTCAACAAACAGAATGCAAAAATGGAGCATAAGATTGAAATACTAACAGAAAAAAAAAATTGTTCCATGGCCGAGACTAATGACAAGTTAGCAGATAGAACATTATTTTTGGAAGATAATTTACATGATATTGAAATCTCTAAAAATGAGAATATTGAATCTTTAGAATCACATATAAATGAAGACAACAGGAAAATGACTGATTTAATGAAACCTTTAGAAATGTATATGTGCCAGGAAATTCAAACATGCAGAAAAACAATAGTGAATAGATTACAAATTAATGCACCAGAAACAAAGATGAAAATAATAATGAAAGGAACTTAATGGTACCACCAGTATCTTTCAGAGTTTTATCAGTACCACATGGAACTTTCTCTAAAGTAGACAACATACTAGGCAACAAAGCAAACCTCAACAAATACAAAAAAAAAGGAATAAGCCACTGTATTATCTTATCAGACCACCATACTTTAAAGTTAGAATTCAACAACACAAATTGCAGAAATCTTACAAACTCATGGAAATTTAACAATGAGCAATTGCACCATTCCTGTGTCAAGGAAGAAATAAAAATGAAATTAAAGACTTCCTAGAATTCAGTGAGAATAAAAACACAACACACCAAAAGTTATGTGACACTTTGAAAGCAGTGCTAAGACTAATATTTATGACACTAAGTACTCAAATGAAGAAACAGGAGAATATTGACACTAGAGAATTAATAGCACAACTGAAAGCTCTAGAAAAAAATTAAAAAACTCACCCAGGAGACCACAGTAAATAATCTAATTGATTGCTGAAATCAATGAAGTAGAAACAAACAAAACAATACAAATAATCCATGTAACCAGAGTTAGTTCTTCGAGAAAATCAACAAAATAAACCAACCTTTATACAAACTAACAAAAAGGCACAGAGAGAACATGTAAATTAACAAAATCAGAAATGAAAAGGGGACATAACACTGGACACCAAGGAAATACAGAGAATCGTCAGGTCATATTTGAAAACCTGTACTCCACAAAATTCTAAAATTCAAAGGAAGGGAACAAATTTCTGGATAGATATCACTTACCAAAATTAAATCAAGAACAAATAAGCAATTTAAATAGACCTATATACCCTTATGAAATAGAAGCAGTCCTCAAAAGTCTCTCAACCAAAAGGTACCCAGGCCTAGATGGGTTCAGTGCAGAATTATTCAAGAAATTCAAAGAACAGCTAATACCAACATTGCTCAAAGTGTTCCACACAATAGAAGCAGAAGGGTCATTGTCAAACCCTTTTTATGAGGCTACAATTACCTTGGCACCAAAGTCACACAAAGACACAGTTAAGAAAGAGAACTACAGACTAATCTCCCTCATGAACATTGATGCAAAAGTACTCAATAAAATACTAGCAAATCAAATCCAAGAACCTCAGAGAAATCATCAACCATGATCAAGTAGGCTTCATCTCAGATAAGCAGGGATGGTCCAACATACAAAAATTTATCAATGAAATTCAGTGTAGTGAGATATTCAACCTGCTCCAACCTGTCCCCATGATCCAATGGGCTTAGCCACTGCAACAGTTGTGGGCAGGGTGGATATTTCACTACAATCCATCATATAAAAAAATGAAAATAAAAACTATGTGATCATCTCACTAGATTCTAAAAAAGCCTTTGACAAAAACCAACACCCCTTCATGATAAAGGTCTCAGAGAGATCACAAATAACAAGAACATACCTAAACATAATAAAAGCAATATACAGCAAACCAAGAGCCAACATCAAAAAAAAAAAAAATGGAGAGAAACTCAATTTGATTCCTCTAAAATCAGAAACAAGACAAGGCTGTTCATAGTCTCCATATCTCTTCAATGTTGGACTTGAATTTCTAGCTATGGTAATAAGACAGCAAAAGGAGATCATGGGGGATATAATTTGGAAAGGAAGAAGTCAAACTTTCACTATTTGCAGATGATATGATAGTTTACATAAGTGACCTGAAAAACTCTACCAGGGAACTTCTACAGCTGACAAACAACTTCATCAAAGTGACAGGATACAAGATTAACTTAAAAAAAATCAGTAGTCTGACAATATACAGATGAAAAATGGGCTGTGAAAGAAATCAGAGAAATCTCACCCTTCACAGTAGCCACAAACAACACAAAATATGTTGGGGTAATGCTAACTAAGCAAGGGAAAGTACTGTATAACAAGAACTTTGTGTCTTTGAAGAATTAAATTAAAGAAGATACCAGAGAATGGAAATATCTCCCATGCTTTTAGATAGGTCAGATTTACATAGTAAAAATGGCAATCTTGTCAAAAAGCAATCTACAGATTCCCATCAAAATTTCAGTACAATACTTCACAGACATTCAAAGAATAATATTCAACTTTATATGAAGAAAAGACCCAGGAAAACCAATAAAACCTTGTACATTAAAGGAACCACTGGAGGTGTCACTGTCCCTGACTTCAAGCTCTATTATAGGGATGTAGTAATTAAAATCGTTTGATATTGGCAAAACAATAGACAGGTAGACCAATGGAAACAAATTGAAAATCCTGATATTAACCCACACAATGAATACCTGAGTTTTAGTAAAGAATATACAATTATACAATAAAAAAAAACAAAGCATCTTCAACAAATGGTGCTGGCATAACTGGATGCTGGTACATAGAAGACTGCAAGTGGTTCTATATCTATGGCCATGCACAAAACTGGTCCAAATGGACCAAAGAGCTCACAGTGTGGATTCAGCCACACTGAATCTCTTAGAAGAGAAATTGGGAGGTACCCTTGATTGAACTGGTACAGGACACGGCTTCCTGAACATAACAACAATAGCACAGACACTGAAGTTAAAAATTAATAAATGGAACCTCCTGAATCTGAGAAGCTTTTGTAAGGCAAAGACACAGTCAACAAGACAAAATGGCAGCCCACAGAATTGAAACAGGTCTTCACCAACCTCACAACTGACAGAGGGCTGATTTCCAAAATATAAAAAGAACTCAAGAAGCTAGTCACTAAAACATAAAATAATCCAATAAAAAAGTGGAGCACAGAACTAAATAGAATATTATCAATGCAGATTGTTATACACAGGATGAGGTTATAATATGGGTTATATATTTGATTTAGGGAGACATCGCTTACACGAGAAACCAATGACCTGCAAGTTCCCATTCAATGAATCCATGCCCAGGCTAAACTCTGTTACCTCACCAGAATGAATACAGAGAGCAATGGGGCTCAGGATCCCAGACCTAGCCTTCCCCTATGACCAAGTCCAAACAGGCATAGTCAATGCAACAGGTGTGGGCAGGATAGATCTCTCACTACAGAAAATTCTCAATAGTGGCATTCAAAATGGCTGAAAGACACTTAAGAAAGTGCTCAACATCCTTAGCTACCAGGCAAATGCAAATTAAAACTACTCTGAAATATCATCTTATACATTTCAGAATGGCTGAAATCAAAAACACCAGTGACAGTTTCTGCTGGAGAGGATGTGGACAAAGGGGAACACTACTCCACTGCTGGTGAGAATGCAAATTTATACATCCACTTTGGAAGTCAGTATGGCCTTCATCAGGAAAATGACAATCAATCTACCTCAAGATCCAGGTTTTCCAATTTTAGGCATATACCTGATGGATGCATATTCATACAACAAGAACATCTGTTCAACTATGTTCATAGCACCATTGTTTGTAATATCCAGAACCTGGAGGCAACCTAGAAGCTACTCAGCTGAAGGATGGATAAAGAAAATATGGTATAGTTACACAATGGATTAATACTCAGCAGAAAATAAAAGAAGCTCAAAGGAGTCAGAGAAGACACTCAGAGCCCTGGAGTCACCTCCAGTCCCTGTTGGCATCCCCAGCCCTGGCACCAGTGTCCCTGAGTGCTAGTCTTAAAAACAATGTTTATTCAAGTCTATTCACCATCAAAAGAGAGGCCTCAGCCTTCAGGCTCTCAGGATCCTTCTTGAAGAGTCATCAGGATGAGATTTCCACCCACACTCATGCAGCTGGCAGTGCAGAACCTGCTGAGTGACAAGGCACTGGCCATCTCTGCTGTGCAGGACCTGCACTGGGGACTATTCCCACCACTCTTGAAGGAGGCCTTCAACCACAGAAAAACATCCTGAGGGCTATGGCAGCAGTATGGCCCTTCCCCTGCCTCCCTATGGGATCCCTGATTAAGACCCCTGATCTGGAGACTTTGAAGACTGTGCTGGATGGCCTGAATGTGCTGCTCACACAGGTTTGGCCCAGGAGTTGTAAGCTAAAAGTGGTGGATTTGGGAGCCATGCACCACAACATTTGGCATGTATGGGATTGAGCAGAAGAACATACCTGCCTACCACATGTCATAAGAAAGGAGCAAAAACTGGAGGGCCTTCCACAACGAGAGGTGAGACAACCCTTGAAGACAATAGTAGACTTTTGCCTCAAGTTCCAGAAGCTTGATGAATATCATACCTACTTATTGCAGTGGTCCAAGCCAAGGAAGATGTCCCTGCAGTTCTGCTGCACCAAGTGGCAGATTTGAGTTTTGCCTGTCTATACTATCATAGAGATCCTCAAATTATTTGAACCAGACACCATCCAGGAGCTGGACCTGAATTCATGGTGGCAGCTGGAAGCCCTAGCATGGTTCACAACTTACCTGGGCCAGATGAGAAATCTTCAAAAGTTCATTTTGGCAGGAATCTGTGAGAATAATAACTGTTGGAAATAACTTTCAGGAGATGAAATATGTCCACAAGTTTCTCTCAGTTCTCCAAACTTAACTGTCTCCAGCATCTCTACATGAATGAGGTCTATTTTCTCACTGGCCAGATAGTAGATTTTGTCTGGAAAGGAAGGGTGGAGAGATAGTTGTTTCTGTTACCACAGCAAACCTTTATCTTTTACATTAGATATTGGTAGGCATGACAGCACTACCGTGCTAAATGACCAGGATTGATGGGAGATGTTATTCTGTATATATGTTTCTCATACTGGTTATTAAAGCCCTGTGGCCAATAGGTAGCAAGATAGGCGAGGCTAGGAGACCAGGAGGAGGAAAAAGGAAATAGGAGGGAGAGTTGAGATGTAGCTGGGGAAGAAGCAGGATGCTTGCCGCGGCTCCCCGATAAGACGACCACGTGGAAATACTTACATAAGCAGAAATGGGTTAATAATTAAGACAGAGCTAGCCCATAAACAATAATGGTAACTGGCCAACAGGATTGTATCAAATACAGAGTCTCTGAGTGTTATTTGGGGCACACGTGGTTGCAGGACAATGGCGGCAGGACCTGGAGGCCAGCAGGAACAACATGCCCTAACACAGGATGATAGGCCAGGGCTGGGGTGGGTTGTGGTTTCCTCCATAAAAAGTGGAAGCTAAGGGAATGAGAACAGGTAAGAGAAGAGAGCACAGAAAGAAGCAAATACCCCTACAGTTTCCAGGCCAGCAGCTGTGTCTGATTCTAATCCCATGTGTGAGAAGCTGTTTGGAACCTGGATGACAAATGAATATGAGGGCAATGAGGGATACTCGATCTGAGTGTAAGGGGCAGATAGGAAGTATTGTGAACAGAGACAGTGTTGTTCTTAGGATGCAAAGAGTCAGTATATCCCACAGTTGGTACACTATTATAGGTCTTTGCTGTGTTGGTCCATCATGTGTGCCCTTTGGCCTGATGTGGACAGCTCCATGGATTTCTGTATATTAAAGAGAGTTGATAGGCTGTACCAATATCACAGTGATAGTCAGATGCCTTAGCCTAGCGGGGTAACTTGAGTCCACTGACTCTCATAGACAATATCCATGGTACAAACCTCCAATATGTAGTCAGATTGGCCATTGGTCAAGTGGCCCCCTCTACTCAAGGTAAACACTGCCAAGAACATGTTCCTATACCATTTGCCACAACTAACCTTTTTGGTCTCTCTTGGGTGCTGAAGATCCCCTGGGAGACCCTGTCCATCACTCTCTGCCTACTAACACAGTCAGACTTGAACCAATTACACCAATGCCCGAGTCTCTGGCAGCTCAAACATCTGAATCTGAGTAGCATTGCACTATTTTCTTTGTTTTAAGCCCATTCGAGTTTTCCTAGAGAGAATTATAGCCACTCTGCAGACCCATGAATTAGAAGGCTGTGGGCCGAATGATTCACACATCATTGCCCTTCTGCGGTTGTGAGCACGTTCTTCCCTGCCAGAAAGTTCCTGCCACCACACCAACCCCCAATAACACACAGAGACTCTGTATTTGATACAATCTTGTTGGTCAGTTACTATCATTGTTTAATGGCTAGCTCTGTCTTAATGATTAACCCATTTCTACTATTCTAAGTATTTCCACGTGGCATGGCTCATCTTACCGGAGAGTGGAGGACCGACATCTTGCTTTCTCTATGCTCTACATGCTGACTCCTCCTTCCTACTTCCTCTTCCCTCCTTGTCTCCTAGCCCCACCTATCTTGCTTTCCCATTGGCTCAACAGTGCTTTATTCATTAACCAGTATGAGAAACATATTTAAAGAATAACATCTCCCACCATTCTACCTGTTCTAAGTCAGTGTTTCCAGCTCACCAAGATCAACTTCTATGACAATGCCATATACATACTCATCCTAAAGGACCTTTTGCACCACACAGCCAACCTGAGACAGCTGACCAATGAGCTATACCCTTCACCTTTGGAGTTCTATGACTATGGTTGCCTCACTTTAGATAGATTTGTCCAACTTTGTCCTTCACTCATAACTACACTAATGGCCATAAGGCAGTCTGAGAAGGTCAGTTTTGGCACTGAAATCTGCCCTGACTGTGATGAGCACTGCATTTATAACCTGGAGACCAGACTATGTCCCTCCTGGACATTTAATTGAAAAAGTTACTCCTGGGCACTGAGAAATGAAATCCAGGGGTTGGTGTTTTATCAAGGGGGCACAGAGTAGTGGGCTTCAGGCACTGTTAAGTTTCTTTGAAAGAAAAATAACATGGAATTTTTATTAGCAGTAGTCATGTTATAAGCTGGACATGGTGTCACACACCTTTAGTCCCAGTACCTTTGAAGCAGAAGCAAGTGGATCTATGTGAGTCCAGGCCAGCCAAGGCTATATATAGTGAAAAAAAGAAAAAGGTCATGTTGAATAGAACAATGGTCCTGTAGACATTGCTTTGTGACCATAAGAAGACAAAGACACAATGACAGTGAAGACCAAAAACACTAAGCATCAAAGTATACAGTCTATCACATATTTTCATCCTGTTCAGTGCATCATGTATAAATTTGAAAACTGGGAATAAGGCCCAATGGACCAGTATGGAGGAGGAGCTGGAGGCTGTGAGGAACCATCTGCAAATCATGACATAAACCTTGCAAACTTGATAAGACCTATATCATCAGGAGTCAGGTTTGAGTTAGTACTGTGAGACTGCTTCCAGAGAAATTTAGTTGAGGAGAAAAGGCTCACCCTAGTGTGGGTGGCAACACCCTGTAGGTTGCATTCCTGCAGTCAATTAAGAACAGAAAACTGAGCCTAGCACTTATGGAACATGCCTTTCATCCAAGCACATGGGAGGCAGAGGCAGGAAGATCTCTTTGAGTTCAAGGCCAGCCTGATCTACAGAGTGAGTTCCAGGATAGCCCACAAGGAAATACAGAGAAATCCTGTCTCAAAAAACAAAAACAAAGAAAAAATTTAAAAACTAAAATAAATAAATAAATAAATAAGTAAAAAGTAAAGAAAAACCCCTTATCTCTTGAGTTGAAATATTTGATTTGAGCATTGGTTATAATTGTAATATACAGTAAACTACCAGGGCTGTTGGCACACACCTATAAATCTTGGAGCATTGAGGCAGGAACAAAATAGAGGCCAGATTGAGCTACAGAGGAGTTCCAGGGTAACCTGAAAAAATGAATAGAACACTTATATTCATCTATTTCCCGACTGGACACTGTATAGCCAACTACCTCAGACCCTTGTTATTGTGTCATTCTCTACAAGAACCATATCTTCTCCAAATGTAACCCAAGTAAACTCACATTTTGAAGAGGCCTGGGGAAAGTATCTACTGCTTCAGGGTTGGAGATATGGCTCAGATGTTAAAAACACTTACTGCTCTTTCAGAGAGCCTGACTCTTTCAGAGAGCAACCACAGGGTGGCTCACAGCCATCTGTATGAGATCTGGTGCCTTCTTCTGGCCTCTGGCCTCTAGGCATACACGTAGGCAGAACACTGTGAACATAATATTTTTTTAAATCTACTGCCTCTACTTGTATGGGATCACAGGCATGTCACTCTATGCCTAGATTATAAGACACATTTCTATGGGGCTAAACTACTTCCAACCTCTAATTGGCCACCTATGCACAAAGGCCTCCAGAGAGATGGGCAGATTTCCTTTGTGGCTTTCCTAAAATATTGACTGAACCTCTGAACTCATGGTGGATTTTCAAGATCTCAGCTATTCTATTGAGATCACTGTCTTAGTAAGGAAATCAGCCCCTCACCCTGGCTATCACACTGTTCTGTGACCTTATAGTTTTGTTCCACTGTGACAATAAAAGAACTATGGGTGTGTACTCAACAAGAAAAGAAAAGAAAAACCAGAATGTAGAGAGCCGCGAAGGGCCATGCCTTAAAGATGGTGCTGGCTTCCACCTTCCACCTTCCACCTCCCCAAGGTTGAGCACTCTCTGGTGTAAACAAGCCCTTATTTGGTTAAGTCTGTTCAGCCTGTCTGCTTCCACGTTAGAGTAGCCTATCTGCAGGGTCCATGTAGCTCACTGGGGTTGGTTAGCTCAACAGTATTTAAGCCTGTGCAGGGGTCCCCCAGGCTCCCGCAGGTTAGAAGAACAAGTTTTAAGGATCCTGATTAAAACTGCACGAAGAAGATCTTCCTGGAGTTGCATCTTCCTTGCTGGCAGGGGTAGGCGTGTACACCAGAAACCTTAAAATCAAAGGCAAATGAATGGAAGTATAAGAAATCATCCTGAGTAAGTTAAACCAGTCACAAAAAAGGCAAATATGGTATATACTCACTCATGTATAGATTTGAAATAGGTCAAAGGACTATCAGCCTACAATGCATACCTCCAGAGAATTTGGGAAACCAAGAGGACCCTAAGAGAAACATAAATGGTCCCCTGGAGAGGGGGAAATTACCAAGATCTCATGAGAAAATTGGGAGTATGGTGGAAGGGAGAGGGTGTTAGGAGAAAGAGAAGGGGAGAAGAGGAGGGGGTGAGGATATGAGGTACTAGGTACATTGAGTCAGGAGAATAATAGAGAAGAGCAAGAAAAGAGATACCATAATACCATAATAGAGGCAGCAATTATAGATTTAAAGAAAAATCTGAAACTAAGGAAATTCCCAGTGATAAACTGGGATGACCCTAACTAAGAATCGAAGCAATAGGTGAGATGCTATCTTAAATGTCCTACCCCTATAATACTATAATGAGAGTGATGGCTGCCTTATATGCCATCATAGAGTCTTCATCCAGTTTCAGATAGAAACAGAAGGAAGAGTGATGAGAAAAGGGGTTAAGACCATGCTGGGGAAACACACAGAAACAGCTGACCTGAACAACAGGCAACTCACGGACCCCAGACTGACAGCTTGGAAACCCTTATATGGCAGAACCAGGTCCCTTGCACAACATTTGTGACAGTTATGAGTCCTGGGCTGTCTGTGGGGCCCCTGGTAATGGAACAGCATTTATACCTAGTATAGGAATTGACATTGGGAGCCAGTTCCCATGGAGGCATACTCTCTCAGCCTAGAAACATGGCGGAGGATTTAAGCACTTCCCCAAATGATGTGAAAGACTTAGATTATCCTCCATAGAAGGCCTCACCATTTCTATGAATCAGAAGAGAGATGAGATGAAGGTCCATGGGTGGCATAGGAGAATGAGAGGGATGGAGATATGGGATTGACATATAAAATAAGATTGTATCTAATTTAAGAGAAAAAATAAATTAAAATGCAAAAAGAGAAAAAGAAAGTTATACCACTAATTTACAGATCAGGGGAGATTGATATCAGAAACTTAATGATCTTTAAAAATTACTTGGAAAGATTTCCCAGCTACAGAGTACTATTGGGAAAGTAGGGCATGATTTTAGAAACTTAAAAATGCACTGTGTGCACTGTGCCTGATGAAGCAATGTTCATCTTCAGGTGGCTCAGCTTGCACGGCAGGTTCTCGCCCATGCCGAACTCATCATCCAACTTGCCCTCTTTGAAGATCCTGGTTGAGCACTGGGGCACTCTTTCAAGATGTCAGTTAGTGACTGATGGCTCCCAGCGCAGCACCACCTGCTTGGACAAGGACACAGGCTTTTTGTCCTCCTCATCCTCCTCCTCATATTCTTCTACCCTGAAGAGACACTTCCATCCCCTGGCAGCAGGCTTCAGGCTGGCGGGTGGCACAGTCTTTCTTGGAAGAGTCACACAGACCTTTGTTCCTGTGGCCATTAAGAACATTGTCAGCAGCCCCAGCAGGAGACTTTGGGACTGTGGCATGTGACAGAGGAGTGGCAGTGAGGTCATCCTCAAGGCCTTGGGGCACGTCGATTTTGGTTGGCCAGGACTGCCGGAACTGGGCCTTGATGTTGCTGGGGCTTGCAGATCCGGTCTGTACTTCCTTCTCTTGCTTTCCTCTCAGGATCCTTTCAGCAAGTAAGAAGTAGGTGGCTGTGATATGGTTGTACCTGTTGGTTTCCAGGGCTTCTACAATGGCGTCTCGGTCTGCTATGTCCCCGAGCACCATGCGCTGGATGATGCTATTGTGCTCCCCTTCTGAGAGGTTCTTGTAGGACACGAGGGAGATGTTATACTTGGTGGCTGGTGAGGGGTCCACTCCCTGGAGCCAAGGGTGGCTTTCATTCTCTTCCAGAGAGGCTCTCCTTTTGGGTTCCCTTTGCAGCATCCGTGTGAGGAGCAGAACAACATCACACCAATAGTGGACCAAACTACTTCTTGCTCTAACCAGTTATTTGCTCCCTAACCTGTCTTCAGAAGTCACAGAGTTACAGTAGTGTATAAATTAAATGTTGTGGGAAAAGTTAGTCTTGTATTTTTCTGTGTGTATGCGTGTGTGTGTGTGTGTGTGTGTGTGTGTGTGTGTGTATATATATATATATATATATATATATATATATATATATATATATATAATTATGTACTTCTGGAATTCTATCTGTATATAAACATGTGACCATCTTGACACCAATTTTAATAGTCATGAGACTAAACAGACATATCTTACCGAGTGTGCTAAGAGTACACACTTGTCGGCTGATTGGTCAATTGCCTCTAGTTCTGGCCAGACTACCTCCTTGTGTTAACGTTGATAGGTATGTGACATATGGGAAGTAATTCAATAATAAAGTGAAATACTGGTGTTCAGCAATAGAAAAAAAACTTAAAAATGACCCTAAAAGGGACAAAGACTTAAATAATCCATGAATATCATCAGCTGAACCTGAAAAGTAATTACAATGTGTAGAAAAGAGAATACTAAAAGCACATTTGGCCCATCTAGATTCAAAGCTAGACTGTATTCTCGATATATTATCATCTAGGGAATACCCTTCAGGGATTTTAATGCAGAGGAAAGATACTATATTAGAATGGATATTTCTACCATATAAACAGAATAAAAAACTAAACACATATACAAAAATGATTTATGAATTGATTTTAAAAGGAAAATTAAGACTTCATCAACTGACAGGAATGAACCAAGCAGAAATTATAGTATCACTAAATAATGAGGACATTTCCTCCTTATGGAAAAGTAATAAACAGTGACAAAGAGTTTGAAGTAACTTTTTGGGAAGGATTAGCAGCAATTATCTGAAAAGTGAGGGAATAAAAGTCATAATGTCACCCATTTGGATCCTTCCATAAATTACAAGGAAAACACCAATCTCTTCAGGCCCTATGTTCTACATGGATGCAAACAAATCAGGTAAGGCAGAATATAAATCAGGACATATAAATAAAGTGATTCAAAGCCCTCATAACTGTACAAAAGGCAGAGTTGACTGCCATTCTCATGGAACTCATGGATTTTACAGAACCTCTCAATAAATTAACCGACTATCAATATGCAGAGATAGTCATCTTGCACATTGAAACTGCTGAGTTTATTCCAGTTGATACAGAATTAACATCGCTATTTATACATTTACAAGAAATAATCAGGAATTGAAGTCATCCTATATATGTAACACATCAGATCCCATATGGGTCTGCCATGTCCTCTAGCACAATGCAATGATAAAATTGATAATTTATTAATAGGAAGTGTGCTGGAGGCCTCAGAATTTAATAAAAAGCACCATGTGAATGGCAAAGGTTAAACAAAGATTTCTCCATCACTTGACAACAAGCTAAGGAAATAGTAAACAATGTACTATCTGTTGCTCCTATAACCAACCTCCTTTACCAGCAGGTAGTAACCCTAAAGGTATACATAGAAATGAAATTTGGCAAATGGATGTGTTTCACTTTGCAGATCTTGGAAAATTAAAATATGTGCATCATACAGTAGACACATTTTCAGTATTTCAATGGGCCACTGCTCTCAGTTCTGAAAAAGTTGATTCTGTTATTACACACATCCTAGACACAATAGCTATTATGGTTATACCTGCAGAAATAAAAGCTGACAATGCTACAGTATATGTCTCCAAAAAACTGAAATAGTTTTTAAATACTATAACATAAAGCATATAACTGGTATACCACACGATCCTCCAGGACAAGCAGTTGTTGAGAAATCTAACTGTACTTTAAAGGAAATGCTCAAAAAACAGGCATGGGGAACCAAGACCCCCCGAAACATAAGGCTTTACTAACATTAAACTTTCCTAAAGCTAATAAGAAAGAGAAAACAGCAGCAGAAAGAGACTGAACAATAGAAAAAAAAGTCTGAACTAAATCAGTTGGTATACTTCAAGAATGTATTGACGTCAGTATAGAATCTAAGATATGCATTTTGTTGCTTTTTGCCTTTGTTTCCACAGGAAAAGAAAAGCACAATAGGAGAAACCTGTTTTTTGAGGGTTTTGTGTGTGTGTGTGTGTGTGTGTGTGTGTGTGTGTGTGTGTGTGTGTGTGTAGAACTTTTATTGTAAAATATTGCTGTAACCCACCCAGGAATGAAGCAGGTTCCCAGGCATAGGCTGTAAGTTATAACCAACAGTGGATGCTGCAGGACACATAATCTTCTACTGCTATCTCACATTGCCTGAGGCACTTTCCCAGTATAGGGTTAAAGCCACCATGTCTTACTGGTCCCTTGGTAGTGCCAGCTGCTGAGATATTTAATATGTTCTTGACTGTGGAAATGATGTGACTAGTCACTTGAGTTCCTGCTTTGACTTTCCTAAAATGTTGAGCTATAATCTGGAATTGT
The DNA here is from genome assembly GCA_030556225.1 of Cricetiscus sungorus. Lineage (NCBI taxonomy): Eukaryota > Metazoa > Chordata > Mammalia > Rodentia > Cricetidae > Cricetiscus > Cricetiscus sungorus. Next base: position 34,245 of record JANBXA010000161.1, on the reverse strand, counting down.
AAGCTAAAATAAACTCTCCCCCACCCCCACAAAAAAAGTTCTAATCACATTCTTTTCCATTTTCTGGCTCTGGATTTGTGAGCTGTAGCTGATTTTAAGTGTGTTTCTGTACCTTTTATGGTTTGATGTTAATGTTAAGATTTGTGTTCTCTTTGTTGAGTGCTACTGGGGAATTGGGCCTATACCAGTCCCATGGGCTCTAACAGTCCTGTGGGCTCTGACAGACCCACAGGCTCTAACAGTCCCATGGTGGTCTGACATAACTCTCCTGCCTTAAATAGTGAACCAGAAACACGGCCTTTCTTCTTTTTGTGGGTAGCATCTCTCTACAGGTAGGTTATTTAGAATTGTCTATGGAGCATAAAGAGAGGTGGGCACTTTTGCATGTGTGCATTAATTCATTGCTCTCTGTTCTTGACTGTGGTTGTAATATGATTAGCTGCTTCAGGTAACTGCCCCCTTGACCTTTTTGTCGTGTTGAACTGTAACCTGGAATCATAAGCCAAATAAATGCTTTCTTCCTCAAGCTGCTTTTGTTAGGGCACAAGATCAGCAAAGAAAATGAGAGCAGTATTGTAATCAAGGAGAGAAAGCTGAAAGCATTTCCTCTATCATCTGGAAGGGGGTCATGTTGACCCCTCTTCACCTTCACTACTCTTATTGAGGCCTGTGCTCATGGTCTTAAGTAGAGCTATATAGAAATAATAGCAACAAGTAGTAAAGGAAGAAGTCAAATTATCCCAATTTTAGATGGCATGATCCTAAATATTCTGACAGGAGATTCTTAGATATGACTAACACTATTTTTTTCATCAAAGTAGCAAAATATGAAATCAATATACAAGACCCAGGATGCTTTCTATATGTCACAGCAAACTCACCAAGAATAATATCTAAATGGGATTCCATTTATAATAACATCAAGAAAAATAAAATTTCTAGGAATAATGTAAACAAGGAAGTGAAATATGTCTTCAATCGAAACCAAAGACAAAGAAAGGTACACAAGTTGGTGAAAAGCCCTCTCATGTTCATGGATTTGTAGAATCAATATTCTGAAAATGTCTGCGGTACTAAAAATGGTTTACATATTCACCACAATCTCCATCAAAATTTCAATGACATTTCATCACACACAAAGAAAAAGGCATTCCAAAACTTCATATTGAAACACAACAGACTTGAATTAGCAAAAGAAATCCCAGGTACAGAAAGAAATGCTAATACCTCATCTTAGGCTGTACTACAAAGTAATGTTGACCAAACTGCATGGTACTGATGCAAAAACACTAATGTGAATAAGACAGGAGATCCAGAAACAAATCCACACAGATACATCACCCAATTTTCACCCAAACTGTAGGGTGCTGAGAAAACTGCATATTCATCTATAGAATAATAAATCCAGTTCATCACAGTGAAAAGAAAAACAGCATAATAAGAGAAAGGAAAATCCTTTGTCAAGTATTCATCAGATATGGATCAATGTATTAAATATATGGTGACCTTCATGAATTAAACATCAAATTTCCTCAAATCAAGCATTCAATAATTGGGCCAATGACTAGGACAATCTGTTTTCAAAATAAGAAATAGAAATGGGTTTTACAACTTTGAAAAGGTGCTCATCATCATTAGCCTCCAGTAAAATACAAATGAAAACTTAGATGAGAGTCTACAGAAACCTAGTCAAAACAGCTGTCATCGAGAAAACAAAGAACAGTAAATGTTGGCAAAGATGTGAGAAAACAGGAGCCCTACACAATGCTGCTGGAAATGGAAGCAGGTGATGACAATATGGAAATCATTGTTGAAGTTCCTCAAGAAAACTAAAGGTAGAACACATGATATATCTTAGATGTATACCTGAAATGCTTAAAAATGGCATACCACAGAGATATGTGCACATCTGTGTTCATTGATGCTCTATTCACCATTACCAAGACAAGGAACCCAGATGTTCATCAGCAGATGAACAGTGAATAGCAAAATTTTATTTGGAGACACATGCGCGCGCACACACACACACACACACACACACACACACACACACATACACACACACAGAGAGAGAGAGAGAGAGAGAGAGAGAGAGAGAGAGAGAGAGAGAGAGAATCATGACACTGGGATGAGAAGTCATGCAACTGGAGATCCTAAGGTTAAACAAAATTAGCCAGATTCAGACAAATGCCATATGCTTTCTTTTATATGTACATTCTCTATTTAAATACATAGGAATCTATATGGGAGGGCATCATGAATGTGGTTTGGGGACCATGCAAGAGTAAAAAGAGACTTTAAAGAAGAGGAAATGGAGGGTGGACCAAGTAATGGACTGCATGTGCCATGAAATCAGAAGGTGATATCTATTTGGGAATAGAATGGGGAAGTGCTGGGATCTACAGCTAAAAGCATCAAAACTCCAGGACAGCTGAATTACACCTAAGGTAACTGTAACATCTTTTGCAACTTAAGCTGATATAATATCTGAAATCAGTTGTTCCATAGCTACGCCAAATAATTTTACAATGCAGGACTTTAGGTTTTTTTTTACTTCATGAATAGAAGGAGTCATAGCAGAAGAAAATTATGACTGGATCAATATATACACCTTTTTCATAATAGTAATGAGTTTTATCATTAATATGATATTCTTAAAGAAATGGTTTGAGATTAGCACAAACAATAAAGAACTTGTACAAACCATAGGAGACTTAGTAAAAAAGATTCAAAACTTTGAAAATGACAGAATGAAAAACATAGAATGTTTAGGAGAAAAGGTTCAGAATATTGAAGATGGCAACAGAGAGCTGACAGAATACAGAACATGGAACATAAAAATGACCAAATAGAAAACAAAATTTGTTCCATATCTGATGTTGCTTCAACAACCAAAACAGAAACAATGCAATGCATTAACACGCCAGCAGAAACAGCTCATTCCTGGTTGGATGAAATTATTAATAAGGTTAAAATACTGGAACATCAGATGGAAAGAGTAGTAGATAGACTCTCTTCCACGTCTGAGGAAAATGGCAAGCTAGCAGATAGAACATTGTTTCTGGAATGCAGCTTACATGAAATTCAGATAATATCTAAGGATGAGAATATCAAAAACATGGAATCATTCGTAGTTGGAGAAACTAAGAAATTGACCCATGCAATGAAGGCTCTAGAAAGGGATATGCTTCAAGAAGATCAGACACTAAAAGAAGCAATGGTTAATAGACTTCAGGCTTTAGAAGACCTTCAATCTGATACATCAGAAGAAGAGCTCCAGGTAATAGGGCATGAAAAAAACTTAAAATTTTCCTATTTGTTTATCCTGACCCTTATTAAACCACAATATCTGGTGTCAGAAGCGGGATCAGGATTTTCACGGCACCTGGGTTTTACCCAGGTGCGACAGCAACCCTTCCCCCACCTTCCCCGAATGGGCAGGTTTTTTGCCTAATCAGGCAGATACACCCTGCCCTAGAACTCCTTTTATCTCCATCTTGGCCCTGAGACCACTGCTCATCTTCTGCCCATTCCCTCAGATTTCATTCGCACAGAGCCCTGAGGCATTAGCCCTGCATTTTGTGTTGTTGCACAAGGCCCAGACTCGCCTGCTCTGTTTGTGTACTTGTGGTCTCAGGCTCCAGCTGCGGTGGCAACAGCTGCAGCCGGTGGGCTGGCGGAAAATTTACATGCTTCAGTTGCAGGTGGCTGCTATTATCCCTTGGGTCTCAACAATTTGTACAAGGCTCGTTTCACTCCTTCATTTAACAAAATTTTGCTTGCCTTAGTTTGTTAAAGCTATTCTACAGGGACCGGGATCAGAAGGATCCTCTACTGCTGGAAGTTATTTGGTGGTACACTTCTGGACACTTTTTGGTGGTGCAATTCCGGGTAGAACCGGAGTCAGAAGGATCCTCTGCTGCTGGATCCCAGAAGGCCTCAGAATCCTGGGTTATGTAGAAGGTGTGACAAAGGCAGACACTAGACAAATGAGCGTATATCGACTAGAGACATGCAAGGAAACCCTTTACCACAGGGAAACTCCTTGGGGGGGGTGGTCTCTCGAAGGCCCCCCATGTCAAAGGTTGTCCGAACATTCCCAGTCACAGTGGAGGAAAATCTCCCACGGGACAATTAGAAAATCCTTGGCCTATTGTAAAAACTCATACAATTCTGGATGACAAACTACTGATAGAATTTGAATCCCACGTGACAGAAGAAAATAAAAAACGTATAATTTGGCAAACCTTTATAAACAGTCAATGGCCTAGATTGATAGTTAAAATGAATAACAGACTTTTGAAGGATTACTGGACAAAGGGGCAGATGTAACTATCATAACTAATAAATCCCGGCCTTGATGTTGGCCCCTGCGAGAGGTTAATGTTCAATTCTTAGGGATTGGAATCCTGTCTCAGGTAAAACAAAGCACGAGATGGATTGAATGTGTAGGACCAGAAAGACAGCGAGGAAGGTTAAGACCATATGTGGCTGATGCAATGATAAATTTATGGGGTCGTGAACTATTACAGCAATGGAATACACAGATTAACATTCCTCCAGTATTAGATTGGAACCATAAACGACCTCATGATTGTGGAAAAATGCTATAAAGTACTATACAAGACAGACACCAAATATCCAGGCTGTACAAAGAGAGAATGCAAGTGCTGAACAAAGAGAGGAACCAAAAGCCCTACCCTTAAAATGTTTAACAGAAGAACCTGTCTGGGTAGGCAATGGCCTATAACCTCTGAGAAGTTAGAAGCTTTAGAAAACCTGGTTCAGGAACAGCTAAATGCTGGGCATATAGAGGGTTCAACCAGCCCTTGGAATTCTCCTGTATTTATTATCAAAAAGAAATCTGGTAAATGGAGAATGCTTACAGACCTGAGAGCCATTCATAAAGTTATCCAGCCAATGGGCTCTTTACAGCCTGGAATGCTGTTGCCTTCTTTGATACCTAAAGAATGGCCTATTACAGTTATTGACTTAAAGAATTGCTTCTTCACTATACCTTTACAAGAACAAGATAAAGAGAAATTTGCCTTCACAGTACCTAATTTCAATAATTCTCAACCAGTGAAGAGATATCAATGGAAGGTTTTGCCACAGGGAATGCTAAATAGCCCCACCCTGTGCCAATATTTTGTACAAAAACCACTGGAAATAATTTGTAAACAGTTTCCACAATCAATAATCTATCATTACATGGATGATATACTGTTAGCTGACTCTAAAGCAGAAATATTAGAAAAAATGTTTGAGAAAGTGAAGGAAGTTTTACCTCGCTGGGGAGTACAAATTGCACCTGAAATAATACAAAAAGGGGAGTCTATCAACTACTTAGGATATAAAATAGGTGTACAGAAAATTAGACCACAAAGAGTACAGATAAGAAGAGATCACAACCAGACTCTTAATGTTCTTCAAAAATTACTAGGAGAGATTTCACAACTGCAAACCATTATTGGAGTTGAAGGGCATGATTTGAAAAACTTGAAAATGGCCCTAAATGGGGACAAGGATTTGAATAGTCCAAGAATACTATCATCTGAAGCAGAAAAGGAATTAGAATGGGTAGAAAAGAGGATATTAGAAGAATATGTGGATGGTGTGGATCCAAAGCTAGACTGTATTCTGGTTATATTACCATCTAGAGAATATCCTTCAGGGATTTTGATGCAGAGAGAAGACATCATGTTAGAATGAATACTCTTACCACATAAACAGAATAAGAAACTAAAAACATATTTAGAAAAGATCTCTGACTTGATTTTAAAAGGTAAATTATGACTTCGTCAACTAACAGGAAGGGATCCAGCAGAAATTATAGTACCTTTAACTAATAAGGAAATTTCTTCCTTATGGAAAGATGTTGAATATTGGCAGAGAGCATGCAGTAATTTTTTGGGAATAATGAGCAACAATTATCCCAAAAGTGAAAGAATCAAATTCATAAAGAAGACGATTTGGATCCTTCCATGAATTGTAAGACAAACACCTATCTTTGGAGTTCCTACATTCTACACTGATGCAAACAAATCTGGTAAGGTAGAATATAAATCAGGAGAACTAAGCAAAGTAGTTCAAACCCTTACAATTCTGTACAAAAGGCAGAATTGTATGCCATTCTCATGGTACTTATGGATTTTACAGAACCCCTCAATATAGTTACTGACTATCAATATGCAGAGAGAGTAGTCTTACACATCGAGACTGCAGAATTTGTTCCTGATTATACAGAATTAACTTCATTGTTTATACAGTTACAAGATACTATCAGAAAGAGGATTCATTCTATATATATATAACACACATCAGATCCCATACGGGTCTGCCAGGTCCTCTAGCACAAGGCAATGATGAAATTGATCGATTATTGTTAGGAAGTGTGCTAGAAGCCTCAGAGTATCATTTGAAACACCATGTGAAGTGAAGGATTGAAAAAGGATTTTTCTATCACTTGGCAACAAGCCAAGGAAGTAGTAAGTCCTACTTGTTCATTCTATAACCAAACTTCTTTACCACCAGACAGTAACCCAAAGGTATACATAGAAATGAAATATGGCAAGTGGATGTGTTTCATTTTGCATAATTTGGAAAATTAAAATACGTACAACACACGTATGAAATAGATACATTTTCAGGGTTTCAATGGGCTACTGCTCTGAGCTCTGAAAAGGCTGATTCTGTTATCACACACCTTTTAGAGGTAATGGCCTTTATGGACATACCTGCACAAATAAAAACTGAAAATGCTACGGCATATATTTCCAGCAAATTGAAACAGTTTTTGAGTATTATAACATAAAACACATGACTGGTATACCACACAATCCTACAGGACAAGCAGTAGTTGAGAGATCTAATTGTACTTTAAAGGAAATGCTCCATAAACAGGCAGGAGGACCCAGACACCCAAACACAGATTACATAATGCTTTATTAACATTAAACTTTCTTAATGCTGATGAAAAAGGAAAAACAGCTGCAGAAAGACACTTGACAACAGAAAAAACTTCTGAACTAAATCAGCCGGTGTACTTCAAGGATGTATTGACCTCAGAATGGACCCACGATATGTGTTAAGTTGGGGTAGGGGTTTCGCATTTGTATCTACAGGAGAAGAAAAGCTCGGATACCATTTAAGTTAAACAAGATCTGAGTTGAACAAGAGTTACATCTTAATGAAGAGAAATGACAAGTCATCCAATAAATAAGGTCCCGTGAGATGTGTGGAGACTTCTCAAAGTTAGGGGAAGTGTTCTGTTCTTGTCCTTACAGGAAAACAGAGAACACCTATCTTCAAACAGCCAAGAGACAATGAACATGTAGGTACATACAGAAAAGAAGACAGCTCTCCAAAAAGAATCACTTAATGAAGAGGAATCTGATTTATGGTAAAAAATATTTAAGTCTAGTAAACTGTTTCTATACTGAAATCTATTTCTCTTTACTATCTAATATTTCTGTAGTCCCGATTCTTGTAAACCAATGCTGGCTTTGGAGTTGGATTTGGCTTTCCTTCTCTACATTCAAGCATGTTGTTAAGATTAAATTCACAGTTTCTGCCTTATATCAAGAAGCCAATTGGTGTAAGGAAGAATAAAATAAAATCTAAGGACTCATTCACTTATTCACAATTTTCTCTCTGAAATCCTAATTTTCTCATATACATTTTAATGCTTTTTGTTCCCTTTCACCAATGCATACTGTAAAAATTAAAAATTTTACTTTGATATTGATATTTAAGTTTTCCACAAGGACTATAACAGTTCTTAACAGCAATCATTGAACACTCTGGAAAGGAGATGGGGCCCCAATTGGACATTTCCACTTGACTCAACCTGATGCATCTGGACTACAAACTGCACTCTAAACCAGTTTGAGACTGCTTTTCTCGAGACAACTCAGGACTAGCTAGCTGTATTGGTGCACCTTTTTATTACAACCTGGCCAGAGTTTCAAGTAGAATTCCAGCCAAGCATTTTCTGCCACACAATGACTACTTACATATGTTACAGCCAGTTCTGTTGAGAAATTTGGTTGCTTAAAATTTTCTTCCAACAGGATCCCATGGAGAAATCATCTTCCCATTTCAGCAGGACGTAATCTGAAGATAATGATGCCCCATTCCCCCACTCTTGGAATTTAGGGATAGTATTTATCTTCATAGGGTTGGTCTTAGTTATTTGGGGTTGGGATTGGAAGATAATACTTAGACTTGGTTATCCTTCCTGGAAGAATTGTATTTTATATTTGTTATATTGTGTGAAATCTTTCCATTTATGATGTTTTATGCACATTATACTTGTCATATTCTATGTATGTATAACTTTGCTTGTGTTCAAGACATTTTGTATTTTGATACAATTAGGGATATTTGTCTTGCTGCCCTTTAGAGCTCTACCTCTTGTTTAGACATTTTTACTCTACCTCTACTTTAGGAATTTACATATATATATGTATACATATACATATGGGGAATGCTCTCTTTCTGGCGGGACACAGAAAGAGAATCACCCAGTTTTAACTGCTGTGTTTATCTCTCTGTGTTGTGAGTTGTTTCTCCCTTAATAAACATCTATTCTGCCTATTTGTTTATCCTGACCCTTATTAAACCGCATATATATACATGTATGTATATATATATATATATGTGTATATATTTATATTGTTTAGGTATTTATCCTTGCTTTACTCAAGGAAGTTTTATTCAGGTTTTTTAGCTAAGTTCCTGAGTATTACAGATTATCCTCACCCATGTTTCCTTTGCCTATGAGATTAGTCAGACATAGATGCTTAATATTCAATCACTTCATAGACCTGCAAAAATGGCATTTAATTTTTTGATATCAGTACTCTGTTGACATGAGACACTATTGCTCCTGACAGCACCGTGCACTTTCCCAAAAGTATGTTGGACACTGTTGTTGCTCCTTCTGGAGTTCATCCTCGCTTTGGCTAATGGCCTCTTGGGCATAGAAATGCCTCAACCTTGACCACTGATTTGGACATGTGGTCCTATGTGCTTGCAAGTGACAAACATAAAGGACTGCTGAACCTTTCCAAGTCAGGGTAAGACAGCCTTTCTACCTCCCTGCTTTTGTTGTGGTCTGTCAAATAATCCTGGCCTTAGTCAAAACTGGCTGTACCAATGTTGCTGTGAGACCTTGGGTGACTGTCCAGGTAGCTTGCTGTTTCTGTCCTCGTTGTACCTTTTGGAAGTTGCCCATCCGCACTTCCTGTCTAACCTAGTATCGTTATTTTCCTTCTCAGGTCTTGATGAGGTTGTAGATTAAACTACCATAAGTATTATTCTTTCTTCCTAGTTAGATATATTAGGTACTAGACTTAAGCTTTCCAGCTTAGGACAACTCTATTGTAAACTCCCTTATGCCTTCACCCTAGGACTAGGTATGTTTGTGGTTTTGTTCTCAATTTTCCTTTTCTTAGAGCACACTTGTTATTCACTGTTTTGTATATAGTTTTGTATCAAGCTTAAATCTTTTCTTTAGACAAAAAGGGGAATTGTATTGGGATATTCACTGTGTCTGCTTCTGTGGCACTGACTACACCCATTGAGGGGTGGAGCCAGGGGCGGAAGTGACCTGTGGGGCTTGGTCTCGGAAGGAGGTGGGGAATGCTCTCTTTCTGGCAGGACACAGAAAGAGAATCACCCAGTTTTAACTACTGTGTTTATCTCTCTGTGTTGTGAGTTTTTTCTCCCTTAATAAACATCTATTCTGCCTATTTGTTTATCCTGATCTTTATTAAACCACAATAATAGTCCTGCTGCAACTAAGGTCTCTGTTAATATCTTTTGCCACAGGGTTCATGAGAACTGTGTGTTGAATCATGTGTTGAAGTACAGGGCTTCACTGAGATGGCTACAACCCTCACTTACTGCAGAGACCCTCTAGGGCTGACCTCATCCCTCAGTGGCCTTGGGATAACAGACCCCAATGACCTAAGCACAGGAATGTTGGCATCATCCCCAATAGGAGTATTGGCATTCCCACACTTGAAAAAGCTGGTCTTGCCTCCCTCCCTGGGCCTGGAAATCCTGGCTCCACCTCTCACCTGAGGGGAGTGGTCCTTAATGACACCGACAGATGAACTCAGCTGCCACCCATGCACTTATCCATGGCTGTGAGCTGGTACACCCTAATATCTACCCCAATCTATGACCTGCTGGAGTGGGTAAAGAAACTAGTTCTGTGGAATCATGGCCACATGATCTCTATGACTCAGGGCAATAGCAGGGTATCTGAGAGGAGTTTTGGTGAGAGTCCAGTATTGATGGTGTACCAGAAACCACAGGCCTTGAACCTGACCAACGATTCATTACAGAGTAATCATTTGCAAGTAAAGCTATTTGGACAAAAGAGTCTGCTGCATGACCTACAGCAGTTCCCAATGCTACTGAGATCAATGGAGAGTGATGGAGAGGTGGGAAGGATGTTAGAGCAAACTGTTTTGTTTTGTTTGCTTGCTTGTTTTTTAAACTGATATTGATATTCTTTTTTGTATTTTTATATTTTTATTTACTTTTATCTTATTTTTATTATTTTTTTGTTTTCCTTTGGAATGGGAACATTGTAATAGTGAGGGACAGATATAGAGGAACTGGGAAATGAGTGGGATTGGGGTGCATAATGTGAAATTCCCAAAGAATCAATAAAAATATGTCAATAATAAAAATATAGAAATGATAGAAAAAAGGAAATAATACTTATTCTTCATAGACCTTGTGAAATGTTCAAGGTGGGGGAATATTTTCAAAAATATTCTCTATGGGAATAGTATATTCTACCTGACTGAGCAATCATAAGGACCCACACAGACCAATGGCCATCAGGATTATCTATGAAAAATTCCTTAAGAAAGTATTAAGAAATAAAATCCAGCAAAATCATTCAAAATTTGTGACATTATTTTTTTGTGAGTGCATGTTTGTTTTGAAGCAGGTTTTTATTATTAGGAGATCAAGGAAATACAAATTGGAAAGAAAGAAGTAAAACTGTCACTATTTGCAGATGATATGATTGTTTACATAAGGGACCAGAAAAACTTTATCAGGAAACTCCTACAGCAGATAAACACCTTCAGAAAAGTGGCAGAATGCAAGATTAACTCGACAAAATCAGTAGCCCTACTATATACAGTCAAAAATGTGGATAAGAAAGAAATCATAGAAAAATCACCACTTACAATAACCAAAACCGACATAAAATATCTTGGGGTAGCACTAACCAAACAAATGAAAGACCTATATAGCAAGAACTCTGTGTCTTTAAAGAAAGACATTAAAGAAAATAGAAAGATCTCCCATACTCGTGGATAGGTAAGATAAACATAGAAAAAATAGAAATCTTTCCAAAAGCAAACTACAAACTCAACACTATGCCCATCAAAATTCAAGCATAGTAAAATATATAACAAAACAGTTATCAACTAAGAACAATAGTTAACAACATTTAGTCTATTAACATTATCAAGAATTAAGGAAATATTCTATCGTCCATGCTATCTTTATATAACTTATCTTTGATCCTAACTAAGGAAATCTACAAACATAACCATCTCTCTTCAATCCACCAAAGACAACAGTAGGAGAATATATAAACTCTAGATATGACAGAGACATCTCACTGCCTGGACAGTCATCCAAGTTTCTGCAAATTTGTGCATTCGTCTTTGGCCAATAGGCCATAATGTGTTTGGCAGACTCTTCAGCAAAGCAGGAAAATTTAAACTGTCCATCTTTGTTGGAAGTTTCTCAGTCACTTTTCTCTGTGTCTTGTAGAATGTCTGGCAGGCACTTCTATGAAGTAAGGACCCTATATTAATGTCCATCTTGTATCAGCAGTCACTTTCCTGTGGGTCCTGCATGTCCAGTTTTTATAGCATAAAGTCAAACAGTTCAAACAGGAACAGTATCTTGTCCAAATGGCTAGTCTTGACATATTAGAAATAAACTCCATAACAAATTTCATTGGTGTCTATCTTCCTTTTTGACACAGTTGGTGTTGGCAGAAGCATTAGTGCCTCACTGTTAGGAAAAACCCTAAACCATTTTAAATGCCATATTCTCTAGCTCTTTGAAAATTTGAAGAATATTTATCCATCTTAAATATATCTCTGTATATTTAGAAAAATCTAACTTAACTATAAGTTTTAACTGTTATAAGTAAAACCTAACTAAATTTTTGATTATTATAGTTGCAGAGAGGGAGGAGTGATGAATAAAGTGGTCAATAGCATGCTGGTGAAACACAGAAAATCAGCTGACCTGAACAAGGGAAGCTTATGGACTCCGGTCTGATAGCTGAAAACCAGCATATGACTGACCCAGACCCAGTGAATTTTGATGTTAGTTAGCAGATCCAGGCAGTCTATGGGGCCACTGGTAGTGAATCAGTGTTTATTCCCAGGAAAAGAGTGGAATTTGGGAGTCCATTCAACATAAAAGGATACTTCCTCAGCCTAGACTCTTGGAGAAGGGCCTAGGCCCTGCTCCAAATGATATCACAGGCTTTGAAGATCCCCTCTGAAAGGCCTTACCCAACCTGGGGAGCAGAACAGGAATAGAATAGGGGTTGAGGGAGCAGAGAAGGAGGGTAGGGTGATGGAAATACAATTGATATATTTAAAACAAGTTTGCCTGAAATTTAAATAGAATATAGTATGATACAAAAAAGAAAGAAAGAAAAAAGAAAGAAGAAAAGAAAGAGAGAGAGAAAGAAAGAGAGAGAGAGAGAAAGAAAGAAAGAAAGAAAGAAAGAAAGAAAGAAAGAAAGAAAGAAAGAAAGAGAAAGAAAGAAAGAAAGAAAGAAAGAAAGAAAGAGAAAGAAAGAAAGAAAGAAAGAAAGAAAGAAAGAAAGAAAGAAAGAAAGAAAGAAAGAAAGAAAGAAAGAAAGAAAGAAAGAAAGAAAGAAAGAAAGAAAGAAAGAAAAAAAATGTGGACTAGAACAGACCAGTGGATTACATAAACACAGGCCTATTGTTCCACTTCTATGGCTATAAAGAGGAGCTTTATAAAATAGATCAGATTTTACATTGTAGATTTTAAGACAATGAATAATGCATTCTGCAATATTGGTTATTTTGATAAATTCAGATGTTAAGTGTTAGTGTTTTCCAGAGGCATTATGAACCAGAAATACAAGTCTATACCCAAATAATCATCTATGGTTGTAATGACAGAACACTTTCATTTCCAAAGAAGGAATGGTCTAATGTAGTTAATATGCTTCCACATTGCTGGTTTCTCACACTGGTGAAATGGTGCTATACCTTTTGTTCAATGCTAATCTCTATTGTTTGCAGATCTGCACTCAGTATCAGCTGTGGCTGTGTCACCCTTGTTGGGTGGAAGTCTGCATGGTTTGGCCCATTCATAACCCTCATCATGGCTACCATGGAAAAATTGTTAATATGCCCATGAATCAATAAAAGCAGTGACTAGAAGAGGCTGATTGCCTACAAAATAGATCATTCTATCTACTTGACTATTCATCTCCTCAGCTAGATTCATCTTCTGGTGTGAAAATGCATGGGACACAGTATCTTCATATCTTTTCTCAAGTTTGAGAGATTTTTATCTACATAATTCTTCCCCAAGATGTTGTTTTCACAAATTTTCCAAGTTTCTGACCATCAAATCAATCCATTGGATACAGTTCAAGAATGGCTGAATACTCACACATTTGACCATTTCTCCTTCCAAACAAAATGTATGCTCATATGTACTGACCAGAATTTTGTACAGTGTGAATATTTCCCTTCTCTTATTTCTTTTATGATTGTTCCAGAAAGGTTTTTGCAATGTTCCAGCCCTCCACTTCTAACTATTGCCTGCATAAGCTGCAAAACAACCATGCTTATACCAGGTCCTATTTTCATATATGCATATATGTATATATGCATATATGAAAATAATTTTAAATATTGATCCCTCTCCCTCCCTCTTTCCCTCTCTCCACCCTCTCATGCCCACCAACAACCTTCCCCTCCCATTCCCCCTCACCTCTACATGTAGGGTGATGCCCTCCAGGAGGTGTCATCTAAATCTGTCAGGTTATTTCGAGTAGGGACTAGGACTTTTTTCCTATCTCTAGGTTAAGGGAGTATGCCTCCATGGGGGATGTGCCCGCAACGTCCTTTTGTGAACCAGGAATGCATCCTGGTTCCACTGTCTGAAGTCCCTCAGATTGCTCAGGCTTTCTATCTGAGATACATGTTCAGGGGATCTGACAGTCCCATACTGGATTCCTGATACATGCCTGCCTCGACCAGCAAGGAGGATGCAACTCTGGGAAGATCTTCTTCATGCAGTTTATTCAGAATCATTGAACAAGCTTCTTCTAACCCTGGGAAAATGCCCACACAGGCTTAAATACTCTTGTACTGACCAACTCCAGTGAGCCACGTGGACTCTAAAGCAGAAGCAAACAGGCTGAACAGGCTTAACCAAATAAGGACTTGTTTATGCCAGAGAGTGCTCACCATCAGGAAGGTGGAAAGTGGAAGCCAGCACCATCTTTAAGGCATGGCATTTCGCAGTTCTCTACAGTTCTCCCTTTTTGTTTTATTAACGCAACAGGCAATGGTAGTGGTCTGGTCTCCAGTAAAGCAGTGGACATTGTAATGACCCTGAATCCTGGTAGTCAGCCAAGTCAGTGCCACACCCGTCCAGTATCTTATTCTTGGAGGTGGGGCCTCGGATACCAACCCACATGCAACCAGACTTGCCCTTCTCAGAGTTGCTCGCTTCCAGAGTTAACTCAGAGTGCAGTGCTAAGCCATACAACCTGAGCCTGAAGGATCAATTCTTGTTCATGCTAGGGGGGACTTCCCTGTCTCAATGGCTGTAAATTCCTGAACAACCATAGCTGCATGATGCCTCTGAACAAACCTCATCTTGCAAAGGCACCACAGGCCCATGAAGGAGATAAGCAACAAGAGGACAGCCATGGCTCCCATTCCCGCCCACTCTTTCAGATGATCCATGGCAACAGCAAACCATGATGACAATCCAGCAGCCAGTCCCACATCCACACGTGTCGAATTCACAGTGACGATGGTCACTTGCAGCTGCACCATTAAGTCATCAAAGTCAGCAGACCAATTTCCTAAAAGATGGCTAGACAATTGTGACAAAGTAGCAGCATGTGTAAAGTTCTCATTCTGAATGCTGGTAACACACAAACCTAGATATCTCATTTCATATCCCAATTGGGCCAGCTGCCACAAGGTATCTATTTGCTCCTGCACCAGATCCATTCTTTGGTTTACAATCATTAAACCTCCTTTTAGTTGAGCACCAATTGTGGATTGAGCATCCAAGATGGTAGCCACATTCTTGGACAACTCATTTAGCTTACAGGCTTTCTGTACTGATGTGCTCATAGCTGCAACTATGGATGCTATAATGCCAAAATCTCTCCCTGAAGCCTCTACCAAACAGGCCATAAAATCTTAAAATGGTTCCATGGGGTTCCATGGGGTTCCATGGGGTTCCATGGTTGCAGTATCTTAGTGAGGTTACCACTCACCTATCCCTTATTAAGTAATGACTTCCATGCTTTTCTGGCAATACAATTTACTTGTTCAAAAACTTGTATTGGGTATCCTGTCTGTTGATTGGCAAAGCATCCCTGTCCAAGTAACATGTCCCTGTCCCATGCTGCATTTCCAGCTGCCAGATTAGCTGCAGCCTGCTCATTGCCATACTCAATTAAAAAAGCTTTCCAATCCAGATAATGTCCGGGGCTTAGGCATGTGCAAGCCAGCCCATTCCAATCACTAGGAATCATGAAATGTCTATTTAGGGCTTCAACTTGAGCTACAGTAAAAGAAGCTGAAATTCCATATCTTCTCACGACTCAGCCAAAGCCTTGATGACCTTAAAGTATAAAAGCTCCTCATATCTATTACCTTGGGCATTCTTGAAAACTGGATAGGCCAAACTTAAGTCAGTTTGCACAGCTCTCCATACCTCAGGGCAAAAGGAATGCCCTGTACCTCAGCCCCACCCTTCCTCACTATGATAAGGAGAAGGTGCCGATGACATTGTCCCCAGAGGGTCCTCCTCCTCCTTACATCGCCATTTCTCCTTTCCTTCCCCTATACGTTCTTTAAGGGACTGTTTCTGA
Organism: Cricetiscus sungorus; assembly: GCA_030556225.1. Lineage (NCBI taxonomy): Eukaryota > Metazoa > Chordata > Mammalia > Rodentia > Cricetidae > Cricetiscus > Cricetiscus sungorus. The sequence goes on along the minus strand of JANBXA010000161.1, from coordinate 18,083 downwards.
ACCTTTTCTATGAGGGCCTGTAATTCTTCCTCAGAATCTGTTTTGTCTGTACCTGACTCTTCTGTGCTTTTAACCTCTTCTGATCTTTCTTCTTGTAGCATTTCTAGCACAGCTTTCCCTTTTTCCATTGCCTCTTTATAGTACCTCTAGTCTTCAATACAGCTATGCACTAACTTCCAAACAGGTCGGACTCCAGCCTTTAGTGTCCCTTCTTCCCAAACAAAGTCAAGATCCCTGCCTAACTTGTCCCAGCACACTACCGTGAGGTCTCCCAAAAGTGCGAACCAAGGTGCAATGGCATTGCACTCGCTCAGGAATCTTTCTAGTGTGCTTTTCTTTACTTTAAGTTTCTTTGACAAAAGTAGCTCCTGAAGGGCCAGAAAAATTGGATGAGACTGAGAAGTCCCCATTTTAAAAATTTTACTTTCGGTTGGCTACAACCTCTCGCTCAATGCCTGAGACTTTATTGCCACTTATTTCCGTGGTCTTTAACTTGGTCCCAACTTACCTGGGACTTTATTGCTCCTTACCAGAGACCTTATCGCCTCTTTACCAAGGGCCTTAACTTGGTCCCAACTTACCTTGGGAACTTACCAGCGCTGCCCCAACAGCAAGAAGTTCTGAGCTCAAGAGGAGGTTCCCCTTGCGGGCTACCAGTTGTGCGCACCTGCCCTCGACTAGCAAGGAGGATGCAACTCCAGGAAGATCTTCTTCATACAGTTTATTCAGGATCATTGAACAAGCTTCTTCTGACCCTGGGGAAATGCCCACACAGGCTTAAATACCCTTGTGCCGACCAACCCCAGTGAGCCATGTGGACCCTGCAGATAGGTCTCTCTAACGCAGAAGTAAACAGGCTGAATGGGATTAACCAAATAAGGAATTGTTTATGCCAGAGAGGGCTCACCATTGGGAAGATGGAAGGCGGAAGCCAGCACCATCTTTAAGGTGTGGCACTTCACAGCTCCCAGCTCTCAGTCTGAGGTCCCATTAGCTCCTCCTTATTCAAGACAGCTGTCTGTATGTGTTTCTGAAGCCTGTTCTTGCCCTCACTGTCTTCATCTGGATTCCAATTGGGCTCAGTGTTTAGTTGTGGGTATTTTCTTCTGTTTCCATCAACTGCTAGATGAGGGCTCCATGATAGTGGATAAAGTAGTCAACAATCTAATTATCATGGAAGGGCATTTAAGCTAGCCTTTCCACTGTTGCTCAAATTGTTAGTTTGGGTCAATCTTGTAGGTCTCTGGATACTTCTTTAGGTTCAGGTTTTTCTTCATACCTACAATGGCTCCCTCTTTTATGGTCTCTCTCTCTGTCTTTCTCTTTCTCTCTCCTTCCTTTCCTCTCTATCTCTCCTCTCTTGTTTATTCCTCTCCTGACTCAAACTTGCTAGTCTCACATTATTTCCTCTCCTCCCCTTCTCTTTCTCCTAGTTCCCTCTCCACTCACTACACTCCTCCCACTCCCCGTGTGCTCTGGAGATTTTTTTCCTTCTTCCTTCTGTGAGGGACCTTATATGAATCTCTTAGACTCCTCCTTATATCTTAGTTTCTCTGGTGGTGTAAATTATAGGCTGGTGATCCTTTGTTCTGTGTCTAAAATCCATATATGAGTGAATACATATCATGTTCCTCTTTTGTGACTGGGTTACCTCATTCAGGATGTTTTCTTCAAGTTTTATTCACTTGCTTGCAAATTTCAAAATTCTATGTTTTTGTTGTTGTTATTTTGTTTTGTTTTGTTTTCTGAAGAGTAGTATTTCATTGTGTAAATGTGCCACATCTTCTTTATCTATTCTTCATTTGAGGGGCATCTAGATAGCCTCCAGGTTCTTTTTATCAGTCAACAACAGATTAAGAGAAAGCCTTTTAGGCTGTAGGTGCATACTTATCTGCAGACAGCACAGTAGTAGGGATAGACATGAAAAGATTTGGGTTACTTCCTTATGAATTTCCTTGTTCTACAGAAATTTCTAGGATCATGTCATGGCATATCACTTCCATTTCATTTTGCAGTCATGCTTTATATATACTGATTTATTGCACAAGTTGGATAATGCCAAGCTGATTATTAATAAGGCAGCTCACATGATAACTTGGAACATAAATTGTGGTTATACCTACTGCTTATTGTCAAATGTTCAGGTTTTTCTTAGCCTAGTAGGTGATCAAGAGCTGTTTTTCACAGACAGAATGATTGTCTGAAGAAGATGATAGAGTCTTGTTCCAAAACCTCTAAGGTCTCTTCTGTGGTTCACCTATATGCTTCTTCCAAGAGCTCTAAACAGCATATTTTTTCTGCCACTGAAACCTCATGAACCATCAGGTTTAATGGGCCATATATTCCAAGTGGTAGAGCAGTACACACAGTAGCCTAGACCTGTTAAAGAAACATCCTCTTATCCATGCCCCATATAAAGCTAGCATCATTTCATCTTACTTGGTTATATAGGCTAGAATAACATACATATGTAAGTGTGGTGGTATTTCCAAGAAAACAATTCAGCACACTAAACCTTAGGCTACTTTATGAGTGATCATCTAGCTATCCATCCCCTTGGAAGGAATATCTCTGCATCCTCCAAAACACAGGATTCTGAGAATTCTACTGAGGAAGACAGAACTGTAATTTTAGATTAAATTTTCATTCTCTCTAAAGCATTTGTGCTACCACAAATTATTGCTACTTACTGCTCACTTGTTACAATCAGCATTATGTTGCCAATATAGTGAAGCAGATCACTTCTATGTTATGACCCAGGCTTAATGTTTGAATATATACTTGAGCTAGAATTTGGAATGGTATACTGTTGGCCTTGCCAACTGCAGTGAAATTCCTACTGTAATCCCAATTCTAGGACAAGCATCTGTATTACTCAGGGTTTCCTAGTATAACAAATTATAGAGAATAAATATCTTCCTACTTTAGAATGACTTAAAGACTTGGTTCCAGCTAATCCAACTCCTATGAACAGAAGGTAATGGAATCCATCAGTGGTTAACTTCAGGAGATTGTGTGACTCAGCTTATTTTAAAATATACAAGGTTACTTAAAACCTAGGCTCTAAAGCCAGTGAATCAATGTACTTGCAAGTCATACAAGGACAAGCATGCCTTAATGGGCTATACTTGTAGAAGCATGGAAGACAGAATGTCTAAGAGTAATTTTCACTGTCATAGGCTCACTCAGGTGGTTTGAGAAGACACGAATTTTACCACATTGCCTAGAGATTATTATTGTGGTGTAAAGAATATGGCTGCCTTTTGCCTTTGTCCAAATACTCTGCTTGGCGCTAAAGTGAAGTATTCTGGGTTAAATGCATTGGCAGAGGAAATCTCAAACCATACTAGAATAGACTCTGTAGTTTGCTTACTAGTATTTATGCTTGTAAAAGTTTATTATTGAAAGTAGCAAGCTGAACAGGGTAAATTACACTATATAAAATTTTGAGGAGAAAATGAGAACTAGGGCATGGAACGGGTCTAAGTCCTGTATTCCACAGATAAACTAATTAAGAAATGGAATGTAGAAAGTGGTATCCTTGGGGAAAATCCTACTCAGTTAAGTTTCCAGCTTTTGAAAAGAACTAAAATAAAACTTACAGCTGGGTGTGGTGGAGCACACCTCACTACTAGCACTGAGAAGGCTTCACCTCTAATGATACAGAAAGAAATTATTTTATATTCAGTCTTTGTTGACTACACTGTAATTTAACAAACTTAATTTAAATTGCAGGGCATGAATTCTAAGTCTAATCACACCATTCATGACTCATATTGGTGATAGGTGTCTACTTTCCGCTACATTTATCAGTTTTGTAATACCAGCCTAGTAATATTGAAGGCAATGTTTTTTCAACTCTTCTGTTTTTATCTTCTGAAGTTACCAAATGTGATAGATATTCTGATTTCTCAACGTAACTGTGTATGAAATTATTGAAATTAAATTATGAAGAGGAAAACAATTATGGAAATTTTACTTAATTTAAAGTGATGAGATCCACTTATATTACAGCCTGGGGGCAATGCTCCAACATTAAATGGCTTAAAGTTCCACTAGGGAGTAACTTTATGAAATTATGGGGTAACCACAGTAATGCAGGAGCTGTTGTCTAACAAATGGGCTTATTTGCTTTGGAGGTCACTATCTTATTTTCTGTGATATTGAAAATTAAATTGAACAGAAAGCAAGGGTCCTATTGTGTCACCTGTAAAGGGCAACAATTCCAGCCAAAGAAATTTGAAGCCAGAGTATAAGCAAACAGAAATAGATAGGGGCATCAGTAAGAAATAACAAACTCTCCTGTTTATTGTTTTCAGTGGGGGCAGTATTGCATGTGTTTATGAAGTTACTATCATAAAATATATCTAAATACTTTAATTGAGTAAAGTAAAAATAAATTGTTTATCCAAAAGGTGTAGGTTATGGGTCTCTTCCATAGGAGTGTTGTTGCAGTAGTAACTGCACTACCAGATACTGGGTGAGGTGTTTTGCCAATAGCTTGTGATCCTACTAAGCATATTCAAAAGTTTTTCAGAGGGGAGGTGTAATGAGATAGTCACAGGTGTACAATAGGTCTCAATGTAAGAGAGGTCATGATAAGAGGGGTTAACTGGCTAACCTCAGATGTTCTCGAAAGCAATGAGGTGTCTCCCTATTGGTACCTTGTTTTGTGGCTGAGTGGAGGTATAGACACTAATTAGCACTTCCCAGTGGAGAAGTTGAATCCAGAGCCCAGGTGCTGTGAAAGATTTTCGTGAGACATTCTTCTCTTGAAAGTTGATGGGAAAGCCTAATGACTTTACACAAAATGGTCAGCATAGATGCAGTATTAAACAGGTAATTTCCTCTTGAATGAGGTTTACTTTTCCACATGCCAGGGACTTAAAGTAAGTGAAGGATGAGACATTCTTTCTCCTGTTGGGATTGAGTGAGGTCCTTGAATGGTGGTTTCATTTTTCCTGAAGAAAATACTCATTGGAATATGATACATGAACGCCAAGCATTCACTGTGGGATTCCCCTTCATCATTTCACCTTCAGTGTTCAGGGAAATGGGCTCAAAACAGCTTCCTGCTTCCTATTATTTTCCTGTTTATGGAATGGATTTGACTCTGCTGTTTCAGTGACCAGACAGAAAGGGCCAGACAGTATTTTTTGCTTTAAGCTTTGGTAGAGTAAAACTAGGGTAAGGCAGAAAAGGCATGTATGATAGGAGATGTCATTCTGTAAATATGTTTCTCTTATTGGTTAATGAATATAGCACTGTTTGCTAATAGGAAAGCAAAATAGGCAGGACTAGCAAACAAGAAGAGAGGGAGGAGATCCAAGATGAAGGATGGAGAGAAGAATGTCAGGGCCTCTCTCTGGTAAGATAAGACCATGTGAAAGTACTTAGATTAATAGATATGGGTTAATAATTAAGACAAAGCTAGCCAATAAGAAACTAGTAACTGGCCAACAGATTTATATGTAATACAGTGTCTCTATGGGTTAATCAGGGCTGGCATGACAGTGGGACCAGACTGGCAGTGAAAAACTACTTATAACGCAAGACTTTTGCTTCTATTCAGAAACATTAAGATGTTCTTGTATAAAAGCATGGCTATATAAAAAATCCATTAATTAAAATGATTCTATAGTTGATTGTATTTTGATATAGGGAGAGCCCATTTGTTATTTGTCCACAGCTTCAAATTAAATGTTCACACAATACCTTGTGTTACACCAGAATAGAAATGAGCTTAATCAGTTGTCACCTATTTCTCCCACAGAGTCACATCAGCCCAGAATATATGGGTTTCACAGCTAAACACTGAACCATACTTTTGGAATCCAGTTGTAGACATGATGGAGGGATGAGCAAAGGAGTCAAGACTATACTGGAGAAACCTACAGAAACAGCTTCCTTAACCTAGTGAGAACACAAGGACTCCAGTTGTAAACATAGAGAACCACCATTGGACCAAGCCAGGGCCTCAATGTGGGGACCAGTGAGGAGGCCTGGACAGTCTATGGGACCTCTAACAATAGAACCAGTATTTATTCTTAGTGCACAAGCAGACTTTGGCAGCCGATTTCCTATGGAGGAATACTATTTCAGCCCAGATACATGGAGGTGGGCCTAGGTCCTCTCCCAAATGATGTGATAGACTTTGATGATTCCCCATGGAAGGCTTCACTATCCTTGGGGAGTGGGTGGGGTTGGGTTGGGGGATGGTAGGGATCATGGGAGGATGGGAGGATGGGAGGGAAAGGGAACAAAGGACTGATATGTAAAATGATTGTTTCTAAATATAAGTAAATAAATAATAAAATAGCAAAAATAAAGAATATATTGGTCTGTGTTGGCTTTGAAAGACTGTGGATTATTTCATCATTTGTGGTATTCTTGTTAGTGTTTTACTAATAACACATATACAGAAATGAACACACACTTTTAGTCCTTGTATCTTACAGGTACTTAAAATTTCATGATTGAAATAAAACCTATGCCTTATAACTTAAGGATTCCTTCAGAATCTGGACAGAGAATGAGGTCACTTCCATTGGGCAAATTGTGCTCTTAGGGTAATTCACCAATATTTTTTGTGTCATAGCACATACTTTAATATTTGAAACTGCCTTATGACAGCAGCTTTGCCTTTAGCAATGCCTTTTCCCCTTGTACCTCTGCTAATGGACACTGTGTCAACATCAACTTCCAGTCTGATACACTACATTTTCACAAGTGAGTTCTTCATTTTCTAACAGCAGACCTTATCCTGATTTGCATATGTGTATATGAAGTTGAAATAACCACTTTCCAATCCCAAAACTCTACATATACTAAGATTGAAGCCACTTAAGAGTGCTGGTAATACTTTTTATTAAGCAAGTATAAGTAAGCATTAGGATGAACCATTTGCAGAAGAAAGATAACAGAACAAGTGGTTGCTGCTGGGATATGAGATCCTACCCCCAGCATGAATCTTGGTACAGGTAATTTGATATAGACCTAGATGGCAAGATCATCTATGAGAGTAATGAGGCACTGGCAGAAAGGGGTACTATCTGCACAATATTGTTAAGCAGGAACTTATATTCTGCCACAGTTTAAAACTTCCAGTGATGGCTTGTTATCATTGGGCTCAGAATGGACCACGAAAAAGCAGGCTTTTCTCTGAAAAAGTGAAGAGATGAGGCTAATCAGTGCTGGTTACCACTAAGGGAAAAATTTGCAACCACAAGTGTCATGTTGAACTTTGAAAAATGCAGAAAGGACATTATCAAAACTTCTACCATGTCAAATGACACTCAGCCTGAATCAGCAATGTCTGCTGATGTACAACCCAATACTATTCATCTAGTTCAAAGCATATGCATACAAATTAGGTTCACAGTATTTCATATCTCTATGTCAAAATGCCCCTTTAAGGAGTAGCTCATGACTCATGCAAGTATTTTAGAGGTCAGAAAATGGGGATAGATTCAGTAAGATGCACTGCCACCTAACCTGCAGTGGGAACAGGAATGATGAATCTGTGGCTTGGTATTCACAAATTCTTGAAAATTAAATGGCAGTGAAAGGCAAAATTATGAGGATTTGCAGTGCCATACATAACCCCTCTATCTCAAGGAAAATTCTGTTAGGGGGAAATCTTGGCATTAGGTGCAAGGAGAAGCACTGTAGGACTACCTTTATTTTGGGGTGATTTGGGCAGGAGTTCAGCTTGGATTGTGTGTAGCTTTTTCCATCAAGGAATCCTGAGGTTCTTTGCTCTTGTTCAGCAGGCAGCCCAACCAAACAATTTGGGCATCTTCTCATCATTATCAATTTACATTTCAACCCAAAGAGCAACTCAAAATTTTAATATATATTCAAAAGTTACAATTCTCTCTCCAAACATATATTTTTATTACCCAAACTCTGCTGTATAACATATGTACTTTATCAACTTTGTTCTAGATGAACATAAACACTATCCCATAACTCAGATTACAAATACACATGTACATGTGCACACACACACATACACACACACACACACACACACACACACACACACACACACACATTCTCACATTCTTCCATGTTTAATACACCTGCAAATGATTGTAGACATGACATTTTATGTACTTTCACAAACTAACATAATGGTAAACTCTCCAAACTGCATAATGTTCCAGGATACATGCCATGCCCATACCTTTTGCTGAACAGCCTGCTCAAATAAGGGGCAGTTGGTCAAGTCAGTCTGGTCCTTCATACAGACGGTTTGTCCTAGGATCACTTCAAAGATGTAGACTATCCCATTCCGATACTATATAGAGAATATGAGAATTCACTGTGAACACTAGATTTTGTAGATAAGATCCCATATGTACTTTCACAAATTACAGGCCTATATACCCTTCTGAGTGCACAATAATTCCAGGATATTTGCCATGGCTATACCACTCACAAAGTAGCCTGCTCATTTAAAGTACAGTTGGTAAAGTCATCCTGGGAATTCAACATATGGTTCAGCCTGGGATCACATCAAAGTGAAAGTTTGTTATACCTAAAACTTCTACAAAGAAGATTATTATTTACATTCAACACTAGACTTACATCCACGCACAGCTCTTTTACATTGCTGAGTCAGAGGGTTTGGTTTGGAATCATGCATTCAATCATTCATGACCTGCCACCATATCACCGACACAGTACCCAAGATACTCTCTAAAGTGGGGTACTTGCATCTACTTCCCATATCTTGTATTCCTCTACAGAAGCTGTGTAAGTGCTTCATTTTCCTAGTAAGTAAGACAGGATACAGAAGGCAGAACATTCTAAGTACTTGGGAAGAGTAGATATTTCTAAGGAGTCAGCCAGGATAAAGGCAGAAATCTCTCTTCAGGCATGCTGGGATAAAGTGAATATAAGTGATATCTTGAGAATATGAGACAGTTTCTGAAGCGCAGAGGTCAGTAAGTATACTGGTACACAAAGAGAAGTGTGGAAGCTCATGACTGACATATACCTAGATTCCATTCACAACAAAGAATCTTTTCTGTCCTTTTAACCAGAATTGTCACTTTGTAGATAGGAAGCAATGGGATGATGCAGTAAAAGAATATTTTAATACCAAAGGGTACAGCCATGTGCTGTCAACACCTTCAGTGTGACCGTTATTAGGAATATTTTTGAGTATGAAACTCTCCAGTGGGTCATACATTTTCAATTGAAGATAATTTGCATTTTCCCCTCAGAAAATCTGACTCAATTTTTCAGAACTGTGGAGAAGTAAATTATGAGATCCAATGAGAACTTTAGAACAGTGTGAACACAAAAGTAAGCCACATGCTTTCTCTAGTAGCAGGTTTCATGAAATTGAAATGAGATCCACAATCCCAGTGGTATATAATGCATCAAAAGTCTCTAGTAGGTTACTGAAAATTCACAAAACATGAATGGAGGAGCTGTTGTAGGGTTAGGTTTTTATGTATTGGTCACAGTTTCAAAGATGCTACTCAATTATGGTAAAACAAAACAAAACAAAAACGGTCTTCAAACATGTAACTAACAAGGTGACAGAAAGCAGAGAACCAGGCATAGAAGAAGAGGCAAAAGAAACAAATGTTCAAAAATTAATGTCTCCAGTGACTTCTTTCTTCAAGTTGGCTCTCAACCTGCTTCTCATTGACACTCATTAATGACACCATGTATTCATTTAATCCATTAATCAGGTCACAGCACTCTCATGATCCTCATAATGAAATCATCTCAGGAAAAGTCATCATGCAAACTTCTAGGATGTTTTCCTTAATATTCACACACATTTAAGTCAAACCAGTGTGACAGTTTACATTGCCCACCAGAGCTTACCTTATATTTAACTCAATTTAACATTAATTGACAAGTTCATAGGCTATCAAGGACCATAATGGTAGGATCACAGTATTGTTGGGAAGCCTGGCTTTTCTATTTGTAGTCTACCATTTCCTGGAAGTTCTGTCCAAGCTTGGCAACACGAGGGACTCTCTTCTCAGTAGGTCTCCTACTATCTACCACCCTTGTCTGGAGAATGACACTAGGACTAGTGATTGACTTTATATGAAAGCTGTTTCTAAGCCTGGATGCCAGATTCAGCTCCAAAATGACCCTTGACAAAATCCCCTGCTAAAAACTCCCCATCTGCCTCATATGTGGTAACTAAGGCTTATACTACGAGTTTGCTTATCCCAGGAACTATAATCCCATCTATCACAGTCTTTTAAAACACACTAAAAATCTTCTGCCTATATCTTAAAAGTATGCTGTTAACTTTTATCTCAGGATTCATAAGCTGCCTATCACTCAAGGACGTGTGTGTGTGTGTGTGTGTGTGTGTGTGTGTGTGTGTGTGTTTTATATATATATACATATATATATATATGTATATATATATATGATGCATTATAGCAAATTATTTTTTTATGGAAAAGTTTTATTTGTCTATTTCTCCAGAAAGCCATGTAGCTAGAAAGTATGTGTGTTCAGAAAATGTTTACAGGTTTTCTGTGTCATATTTTATTAAAAAACTGTTTCTAGTTGGGATCTGCATGTCCTCTTTTCTAGATTCATTTGAATGCTTTCTTTATGCCTTGTGTTAGGTTGAGCTCTGTGGCACAGAAGGAAAATCAAAATGACAACTAAAATTAGACTTCATCTGTATAAACATTCTGCACCTCAAGATTTATAATTTCACCTTATTGTACTTGGTTATAAATCTATTAAATCTATAAAAATGGTTAATTTAAAGGAAGTAACATATGGGTAATAATTTAAAATCTACACATAGGTAATATTAAAGGGACCAGATGCCATGATCCCATCCTGGCATGTAAGCAAAATTGAGCCTGTGGCCATCAGTAGACAGACATGTGGCTGGTCAGTATTTTGGCTAATATTAGAGATGAATACCATGTGACTTCACCACAATATATTAAAGGTGACCGGGGGGATGAGCTCACCAAAGGGACAACAATAAGACTTCAGGATATTTTTATATTAGGATAGATTTTTGTGTGCTAATTACTGTCTTGTTCTAAAATAAAGTTTATAAAACAAATCCCAAATATTAAGTATTAAACAATTTACACTATTAGAGCTTGGTCTTACCTCATGTGGATTATGGTTGTGTCCTTTTTCCTCTCTTGAAGAAAAAATGGTACCTTGTTTTTGAGTGATCTTAAAGCTTTTTAAGAGGAAATTTAAATTACAAAAATACTAAATAAACACGTATATTAAGAAACAGCCTTTTTAGTATTTTTAGGAACTTAACACCTGAAGTTCCTAACAGGTTTTAATTACACTACAATCCTGATAAACAGCTTTATCACCAAAAACACTCATTTGTTTTCCCAAATCTTTAGATGCCTTTTTACTTCTACAAGCCTCCCTCTCCTAGAACTACTACTAGATCTAGACACAATTTACCTTGTTACCAGACTCAGAAAAGAGGTAAACTCACAAAAGAGATTTCAATGTAGCTTTGTTCTATTCCTATGTATAAAGTAATTTATACTAACCACCCTGAATAATCAACTACCTGTCTCTCCTCATAAATAGTTAGATAGAAAACAGATGTAAAGTTTATAATTTTTGAGGTCCTAAAAATTGTCTTAGTATCTAAGAAGTATTAAGATGTATATGCAAGCTATAAATGTTTGAGTACATGAAAGTTTAAATTGTGATAAGAAAGTTTTTTAGCATGTGGAATGCAAATTATAGAGGTCTAAGAACATCAAGATCTGGATTGTGAAGATCTAAAAAGGTGTTTTCAGATAAATGGATGGATACAATTTGAAAAGGTATGAAAATAGATTAAGATATATTTTCTCTCCTCTATACTATAGTTTAAGATTTCAAAAGTTCAAAGTTCTAACATTAATCGATGAAATTCTGATAAGCTATTTATTTAGCTCTGAAAAACATGACTACTTCCTGTTAAAGCACAAGCTCAAAATTTTAAGTTTGTTGTTCTCTAAAAACAGACATAAAGGTGCTTTTCATTGAACTAAAGACACACCTGTCTCTTTGGATATAGGAAAAAGTATTCATGCTTTTTAAACAAAGCAACAGCCTTTGCTATGATCCAAAGAGATAAATGTGTTTCAGCAGTTTTACAGACATAATTTAACTGTCTTTTCTATAGTTTGAATTTCAATACAATGTTAATGCTAATATACATAAAGTGTTTATCACCTTTGCTAAACTAAAATTCAAATAAAGTTATCAAAGCCATAGGCTTGAATCAAAGTCAAAAATTAAGCAAAGTTTGTTCCAAATGTAAGATTTTTCATAAAATTCTGAATTTTATCTTCTGTCCAGTTTATATATCAAGAGTTTCCACATGACTTACAATCATCATCCATTGACCACCTGCAACTACAAGCTACTGAAAGCTGATACAGACCATGCCAGCCATATGAATTCTCTTTATCCCTTCACCTGGAACAGTTAATCAGATGCTTCTGATAAACACCCAACTTCCCAGCCTTTGACTAGCCTTTCAGGCTTCCTAGACCCTATCAATCTGTGCCCCAGTTCAACTAGAAGCAGCTACACAAGAAAGTACATTCTCCCTCCTCCCATAAAAATTACTAAATAAGGCTAAGTCAAAAGAAAATACCCTGACATAAGGGACAAAATAGCTACTATGATGCCAATTGACATGCAGACATGGATTAATGGATTTAGATATATCTCCAGATAGATACATTAATTAAAATGTTTCTACACTATGGTAGAATTCTTGTGCTGCTTTATGCAGGAGAAAATTATATTGTCCATTGTAGCGTGTAAGTTTCCGCCAGCCTGCCAGTCTGGGCCCACAGCCGCGCCAGCCCCAAGTAACAGAGACTCTGTATTTGATACAATCCTCTTGGCCAGTTACCATTATTGTTTATGGGCTAGCTCTGTCTTAATTATTAACCCATTTCTACTTATCTAAGTATTTCCATGTGGTCATCTGATCGGGAAGCCACGGCGGACGTCCTGCTTCTTCCCACGGGCTACATCTCGACTCCAACCTTCTACTTCCTCTTTCCTCCTCCTGGTCTCCTAACCCCGCCTATCTTGTTTCCTATTGGCCACAGGGCTTTATTAACCAGTATAGTATGAGAAACATATATACAGAATAACATCTCCCATCATCTCCTTTTTTCTGTCTAAAGTAAAAGAAGGGGTTTAACCTTAACATAGCAAAATGTACCATACAACAGTTATCAAATAAGAATCACAGTAAACAATATTTAGTCCATTAACATATTGTAAGACTTAAAATATCATCTATCCTATCTTTGTGAGTCTAAAGTCCTATATGTAACTTATCTTTAATCCTTACTAAGGAAAACTATAACTATAACTATCTGTCTTCAACTCCTTCAAAGACGACAGAAGGATAATATATAAACTCTAGAAATGACAGAGACAATGCACTGCCTGGTCAGTCACCTGAAGTTCTTCTGTAATATTCTATCTTCAGCCCATAGGCCATAGTGTGTGTCCAGACTCCTCAACAAGGCAGGAAACTTTTCTCTGTGTCCTGTAGACTGTCTGGCTGTCTGGCAGCCTCTTCCATGAAGCAGGAATCCTGTAGCAATGTCCATCTTGCATCAGCAGTCACCTTTTTGTGGGTCCTGCATGTCCAGTTTCTACAACATAAAGTCAAACAGTCCAGAAGAGCAGTACCTTGCCCAAATGGCTAGTCTTGCCATATTAGAAGCAAACTTCATAACGAGTTTCTTCGATCTCCACCTTCCTTTCTGATGCAGGTAGTGTTACCAGGAGCAGTTGTGCCTCATTGTCAAGAAAATCCCTAAACCATTTTAAATGCCATATTCTGTAGGTCTTTGAAAGGTTTGAAGAATGCCAATTTATCTCTGCATATCTAGGAATCCTAATTCACTTAACTCTAAGTTTAAACTATCATAGGTAACTCTCTATAATCTGTATTAATTTATACATTACATTTTCCAATGAGCTATATAAACACAATACCTAAGCAAGAGGAGAAATATAAATATCACAAAATTGACCTTAAATTGTATCAATAAAAGAAAATCCATTCCAAAGCAAAGTATTCATATCTATACCATAATTCCCTTTTTACCTTTGAAAAGATTGTTTGTGGTTATAGCCATTTATAACCAAGTCCATTTAAATGAAAACAAACATTTATAAACAATATTTGGGAATTTGGGCGTCGTTCTTTCCAAACTACTTCTTGCTGGTAGAGGGCGCTGTCATGGGGGTCCTAAGAAGACGCAGAAATCTTGGCTGTAGTCTGCAAGGCTTTGTCTCAACTGCTTTGAATGTTGGATCATCTGGGGAGCTGTTTCAGGGGATCTGACTTGATCAAACCATATAAGTCTGGAAGAAATCCACAGCTTTTCATTTTCTGTGAAAACAAAAATAGAAATCCTTTTCCCCAGTAACTTGTCCTTAGGCTTAAATTTTGGAGTCAAAGCATTTTTAAAATATATAAATTTAACTAATCCAGCAGCATTTCTTTTATCAATAGTTATTTTCTCAGCAATCAAATAATTTAAAGACAACAGAAGCACATATAGTATCCAAAATCTCTGTGTTTTCCATCTTTATGTGGCTTTTTTATTACTCTATTTATTCTATTTCTATTTTTACATATTTTGAGACAGGGTTTCTCTGTGTAATTTTTATCTGTCCTGGAATTCACTTTATACCAGGTTTGCTTTGAAATCATAGAGATCTGCTTGCCTCTGTCTGCCGAGTGCTTAATGGCGTGCACCACCACATTCTACTTCCTTTTTTCTTTTTTAAACCATTGTATCCTGTTTCTTTTTCTCTCCCAAGCCAGCGTATTTTTTAAAACACAGTGTAAACCTTCATTGCAGCTCTTGTACACACCAATGAATTGTTAGCAGAGCTCTTTAAAAGAAAAGCGGCTTTTTTGTCGCTTATGCTAATTTTGGAAACCTCCCTTAAAGGAGCCGTGCAACTCTCTGTATACAGCAAAACAAATCCAACTGAGAAAATGCTGCTACTAAGAAGTCTTGCTATTCTCTGTTCCTTTGTTTCTAAACTATTTTTTAAGCTTTTGTTAAGTTTTAAGTGAAAGTTCTCAATCCCAGTTCTGACACCATTAAGTTGCGGCAGGTTCCTCCCCAATCCTGTTGGCCAGTTACCATTACTGTTTATGGGCTAGCTCTGTCTTAATTATTAACCCATTTCTACTTATCTAAGTATTTCCACGTGGTCGTCTTATCGGGGAGCCGAGGCTGGTGTCTTCCTTCCTCCACGTTCTACATCTTGACCCCCCCTTCCCACTTCCTCTTTCCTCCTCCTGGTCTCCTAGCCCCGCCTATCTTGCTATCTCATTGGCCACAGAGCTTTATTAACCAGTATGAGAAACATATATACAGAATGACATCTCCCATCAGTCCATTGTTGAGGATGTCCTTCCTTATATATGTTTCTCTTATTAGTTGATGACTAAAACACCAATTGGCCAATAGCCAGGCAAGAAGTATAGTAAGGTCTATGAAAGGAATGAGGAGAAAAGAGTGGGAAGCCTCAAGAGACACCATGTAGATACCAGGAAGATAGGGCATGCCAGATGTTCTTTGGTAAGATAAGGCCATGTATAAATACATAGATTAGTATCTATGGGTTAATAACTAAGAGAGAGCTAGTTTGACCCCTTTGCTTTCTGTTAATTAATGTTGGATCTTAGGTGATAATTCTTATCTGTGTACAATTGAGCAATGGTTATTAGATTCTAATGTGAACCAGCACCCATTATAGAGTGAACGATTTGAGTCAAGATACAATTTAAAGAAGAAACATGTTAAACCCAAAATTAACTTGTCAGATCCATCTGTCCAAAGTCGGGTAATCTGCTGGGATTCTAGAAATTGACCCAGAAACCAGATAAATTCCTGGAATTTCAGGAGTTATAGTACTTAAAATATAACACCCACCAAAAGATTAGGTAACTTCCAGGGATTCTGTGAATTGTAGTTGTTGAACTACTGCAAAAAGCCTCATTTAAAAGAATGATGGCCTATGAGTTTTGATCATAGATTCTCCAATAACTTGTATGTCAAAGCTACTGAGAGAGAAAGTTTCCTGATGGTGGCCCTGACCATATTCCATTTGGTAATTATTTAAAATTTTAATAAAAGATAATTTTAACTTTGCCTGCTGACACATATGCATATGCGCGCACACACACACACAAGCACACATACACGTGCACACACACACACATACACACACACACACACACGTGCACACACACACACACATACACACACACACACACACACACATGTGTGTGTGTGTGTGTGTATGCATGTATGTGTAAGAAAGTTTCAAACCTGGAACAAGACGTATGTGCCTGTTTAACTTATCAAAGATGGACCTGGCAACCAGGTTCTCCTAACACCCCTCAGCACCTACCAGTTATAGAGTATGGCTTACATATTAGGCCCTAAATTAAAAAAAAAATTCTAACAATGTTCCTCCCTTCACTAGATCACAATTTGCCAATTCAAGGCCATCTGCTCATAATGGGAGATTGCCCACCAAACATTGATCCCTTATAATTCCAAGGGCCAAGGAATCATAAAAAATTCAAACTTTAATGGAACAATTTAAAAACAAACAAACAAAAAGAGCATTTACACCTCTAACAACATAATGGGCAATGGTCCTGGTGACCTAACAATATCTACGAAAATTTCATATAATCTCCTATTTTGGTATGATTGCATTACCACTGGATAGAATATTGAAGGGACATGACCCTCTTCTCACTATTGGAAGTATTTTTCTTGCATGTTTTTTCCACAGAAAGGAAAAATGGAGGACTATGTGTGTTCCAGACAGAAATGTTCAATGCCTCCCCACTGGTCAGAAAGATGGCATGCCTCTCAATGACTGGTCAGTGATTGGAGAGCTGGAAGTATCACTGTTAGAAACCTGCAGTCTCACCCTGTTGGGCCATGCCCAACCCCCACCTTTTTAATAGTAATAAGAGGTGGGAATGTTGAGGCTCGGCAGTCTGTGGGCCCCGCCTCTGAGGGGCAGGACACCTATGGCCACGTAATCATTAATAATCAGGCCTTACCTAGCTACCCAAACTACCTGGCTGCAGAGACCAGGTTATGCATGCGCAAGCTCCCCTTTTAAAGCAAACGCGCCAAGCGCACCTCTCTCTCTTGCTTCTCTCTTGTCCCTCTCTCAGCCCCTCTCTCTCATCTCTCTCTCTCTCTCTCTTAGTCCCTTTCTCTCTTGGCCTCTCACTCTGGTACGTCTCTCTCATCTCCCTCTCTCTTGGTCCCTCTCTCTTGTCCCTTTCTCTTGTCCCTCTCTCTTGCCCTTCTCTCTCTCCCTGCTTTCGGTTGGCCACCAGCTACCCCCCTCTTTCCTCTCCCCTCTCTCAATAAACTCCACGTGGGCGCTCAATCTTGTGTTTGTGTTTCTTAGGCCCTAGCAGCTGCATCACAGCAGCTGTATCAAAACAACAACATTGGTGCCAAAACCCGGTCGGGCTCTCCCCGAGGCCTCTGCAGCTACCTGCTGGCGGGCAGCTAGCCAGAGACACTTGGAGACCCTGATTTTGATCCAGAGGCCCACTTTCATCCACCCGTTCGCTGGAAATACCATCCCACACCGGCTTCAATTAGGTAAGGTACCCTTTTTAAAAAAAAAAAAAAAACTATTCTTCAACCCTTTTCCTTAGGGCCGGTACATTCCTCAAGGGTGGAAGACGTGCCGCCCAGGGCGGTACATCTGTCTTGGACTGCTGAGTCCTCCGGCCTCTGTTGGCCCTGGCAACGTTTTCAAGCTGATGAGCTTCGAATAACGCTCTGCCATTCTCTGATTATTGGTGGCCACACTCTTGGGCTGACGAGCTCCAAGACTGTTAAGGCCATTTCTCACTCCACCCATGGGGAATAAACTGACCAAGGAAATACCTCCCACCACTCCACTGGGATGCCTAATAGAAAATTTGAAACCCTTTCACTTAATGCCACTTGTTAAGGCACCCAGACTTATTTACCTTTGTACTGAAAAGTGGTCTAGATATC